>VUQG01014818.1:10439-39616 GCA_015106755.1 Etia nguti
GCCAGATTTGAATGCGGTAAACCTTTTACATGTCCGATTCCATAACTTTTGCCATTACAGTGGCTCTAGAAGGACAACAGACAGACGAATCCTAATTTAATGTGTGTATAAATTTACTGAATGTTATGTTTGTGTCTAATTTTGTCATTATCATAAACCAAGGTGCCACCTGCAGATCTTGATCAGCCCCAACCCCTCATTGGCAACTAAATCTTCCCTGCTTCCCTGGAGTGGACAGATTTATGTGCAGTGTGATGGTCAACAGAAGGTATGGGATATTGGCAACTTTTTTTTTTTTTTTTCCCCCAAACAAACACTGTCTCGGACTGTGAGAAACTGACATGAGCTAAATCTGAGCTGGTTTCAGTTTATTAAGGTTCAGATCCGTCGAGACCTTGCTCTGGATGTGTCTACAGCCCCAGCAGATACAAGTTTGTCAGCCCTGCCTCCTCAGGCTGCTACCCCCTTGTTGCCTGTGGGCAGGCTCACCACGAGGCCATCGGTTACCCCACAGATGCCTCGGGCTATGGTAGAGATCAACAACAAGACCATCGTCTTTCCCACCACACCCTCAGGGGAGACATCAGGTAAGAACACGGTTAGCGCTGGAAGTAACTTGCTCTGACGAACATTAAAGCTCTACATTGTGCTCATGTCTGAACAGTTTTACAACAATTATTTTTCAGTTTGAACATGAAATTCTTTCCAGGCTGTCAGTTTTTAGTCGTGGTCTGTAGGTAGCACGTGATGCATCTATTCCTGTGGGAGACTGAACGTCTCTGTGTTGCTCCTGTACTTCAGAGGCCCAGCTGGAGGTGCAGAATGGGAACGTGGAAGTGAGGTGGTACCTGTCATCATTTGCTCCTCCATATGTCAAGGTGCTTTTTTTTCCTCCTCTTCATTATCTCTTTCTTCTATTAGCTGTTTTTCTCCTGCTCCTCTTGAATATCTCTCTTGGGAGATCTCTGCTTTTATGGCTTTGTAGTTTATTTTGAAGTTACTTTTGTATGTGAGTGTTGCGAGATCCGTTTTGTTTCATGAACTACTTTGGTAATTACTTTGTACTTGTTCACACTCTTGATATTGTTTTAATACATAAATGTTATTGGCTGCTGTGTAACATTATAAGCTCGGGTCAAACTGTGGTCCTTTCTCGCTCTCTCTCTCTTCAGGGGGTTGACAACAGCGGCGACGTTTACCGGGCCACCTACACGGCTTTCAGATGCTCCAGGGTTTCTGGAACCCTGGGAGCTCATGAGAAGATGCAGGTAGGTACTCGCAGTAGACTTGCCAGTAATATTCAAAGTAGGTCATTATAAAGAGACAAAGATTTCCAGCAAATGCTGTTTACAGGGAGAAGGATCCTTTTTAATTAAAAAAAAAAAAAAAAATCTAATGGCCAATCATAAAACCTATAAAATCTAGTTTTATTGTTTTTACATTTTTAAATTGGTATTCTATTAAAACTTTCATTAATTTTATTGTTCCTTTCACCAAATACAGTTTTCATGTGCAATTAGTTTTACTGTTCACATTGGAATTCTCTTTTTAGTCAAGTGACACACTCAAAATAATGTTTCTATGTAATAAGATGTTTTTATGAGGTTAAATAAAATCCAGTTGCGTCCTGGAATTTATTTATTTATTTTTTTTAGGTGCCCATCACTTTTCTGCCCAGGGACAGAGGGGACTATGCCCAGTTCTGGGACTTGGAGTGCCACCCTGTGTCTGAGCCCCAGCAGAAAACCCGAATCCGCCTCCAGCTCTGTGGCACCGTGAGGACTTTTCTTTTGTTCCCCTTAAACCAGGAAGTAGACTCGTTACAATATAGAATCTGTTCTCTGAATGTGTTTTTACCTAGCTTATTTTTCAGTCATTCAGAAAAAAAACACACAGAAACCACACAGAAGGGCCTCCGCCAGGACCCTCTTCCTGTGTAGCAACACTAATCATGCAGGTTTTCAACACCATAATGAGGGAAAAGTTGTTCTTCTGTAGTACATAAGAGCCACAGGAATCCTTGTACACCTTCAGCTTTTTAAAAAAATGGCATTGAAAACAAAACTGAGTTCAAGTTTATTTTCTATAGCACAAACTCTACTTTTAGACACATTTTAATCTACTTTACTATAGATATTTGATATTCAGTCTAAAGAATGTGGACGGGGCCAGTGCTTCCACTACAGCGGCACATTGTGATGTTAACTTTCAGTTACTTTAAAATAAGCTGCACACATTAGCAGTACCTTGACTGTGGCTTTGTAGTGTAAGTGACAGAATTAACAAATGAGACAAGTGGGATGTGGGATGGGAAGGAGAGCCCCCCTGCTGAGAAGGGCCTGCGGGCTTCTTGTGTGTAACACTTTAAAGTGAAGTGTTATGACAGAATCAGTTAACTTAAGAGCATACATGCACAGCAAGTGGGATGTCAGAGAGATGGCTCCACATGAGTAGGTTAAGTGGCTGTGATGCTAGTGCTTTTGTTGTTGTTGCTTTGTCTTTTAGATGCGGCGTTTAAAGTGGAACGCAGAGTCTTTGAGTAGAGTTAAATACCAATCTGTGACTCTAGTTTGTAAAACTTTGGAAAAACAAAATGCAAAACATAACACATATTAAGTTCTACAGCTAACTGTCTAAGTCAGAGTCTCTGCATATAATTTAGTAAGCCAGCAAGTAGCTGTTTGTTTCCCAGGGATGTATGATGTTAGTATTCAGGTGTTTTTGTTTTTGTATTTTTTTTAGTGAGCAGCAGTTTTTAAGTTGCACTGAAACACTGTAAAAGCTATCAGGCTAAATCCTAAATGTCTGTGTCTAAAGGGAACAAAATCTGGACCAGTGGGAGGACCACAGGAAGGAGACTGCTCTCTGGTGAAGACAGAGGCCACAGTCAAGACCAAGAAGAGACCTGAGTCCTCATCTAGCAAAACCAGGTAACTCCACCTAAATCTAATCATGGAGGAGATCCCAATCAGGAAAAATACAAGAACAGTGTTTTATGTAGCACATGTGTAGGGTTTATTTAGTAAATTTAGATTAGCTATAGTGATGGGAGGAAATGTTTTGGAGCATCCAGAACATCGAGATGTCAAAACATCACCATGTAAAATGATTTTACTAAATGACTGAGCTAGACTGGAGTAGTTCTGCATGATTATTTATCCTGTACTCTGCCTTTATGCAGCTTCTCAGTTCATGGAGTGATTTTTAGCTCCTGTCCCTTTAGGCCAACTGATTGGCTGCTACTCACAAACAGAATGTTTGAATTGCAGGTTGTTGGGGCTTCTGTGGTCACAGCCACTGACTTGTGCGTGGATTACTCATACAAACTGTTTGGTTTTTTTTGTTTTTGGTTTTTTTTTTAAACAAACAAACTTGTGCATTGTTAAATGGAGTATCCCCCACTCTGACAGCATATATTTGACAGATTTTTTATTTATTTTTTTAAGTCGTTATAGGACCCTTTTCAACCTAAATTTATACCTTAGTTATGTTTTTTTAAACACTGAGTCATTGTGAATTCCTGGTTGTTTCGTGATGGTTACACCTCCTGCTTAAAGTGGCACATTTTGTAATCCTCAGCCAGGAGGAGGCTGTGCGGAGGGGTGTGTATTCACCACAGGACCTGTACACCTTCCCTGCCACACGGGTGGGTGAGTCCAGCTCTCTAAAGGTCAACCTCCGCAACAACTCGTCCGACACGCATGAGGTGAGGCATAATTTATTCTCGTGAAGGTGTAAGAGTTTGGGGTTTTTTTTTTGTTTTTTGTTTTTTTTTTCTTGCTTACTGCAGCAGAAACTGAAGTTCACTTACATGCATATGAAGTAAGATCATGTCTAGAAAAGTGAAGTTGTCACAGGGTTAACACAAGCAGGGAAGTAAGATGAGAGATTGTTTTAAAAGAAGTCATTCTTTAAGTTTGAGTCGCCTCTGGAGATGACATAATGTGTTAAGGAAGCAGAAGTAGGGATACCTTGACTATATTTGTGATACTCTGTACCACGAAAAGAAATTGCATGCCTGAGTTGATGTAATTATACTGAGTGAAAAATACAGTAACACCCCTAACACTTGTCACTGTGCTTTGCATGGATTTGATATGTGATGTGTGGCTTCTCTAATTGACTTGCAGCTGAAATTTGTAAACCCTAGCGAGCCCTTCTACATCAAGCATTCCAGATATTCTCTGAGGTGAGTCTGATGTTTATTACACCAAACACAAACCTTTTGATTGCTACTTTTGGTGTACTGTAAAGCTTTAGGTTTATTTGGAGCTCTTGAAGTTTTTCTGCTATTATTATCATAAAACTGAGTAGTTAGATCATGTTTAGTCAAAAAGATGTTCTGTGGTCTAACTTGGAGACTGCGTAATGTCATTTTCCCATTGTGAATGCTCACTGTGGGAGGTCCTGTGAGAAGCTGGGACCCGGAGGATGATCGTACTATTTAGAGTATGTACTTGGGACCTGAGTACTGATGTTTTGCCTAACAAAGGCGTTTGGAGGGGCGGCCGGTCACAGGTACCAGTTGTGTTGTGCTGTGCTGTGCTGGTGAGGAACTGTGTTCAGAATGTGCACATTATTTGTTGTTTTGTAGTGGCTAAAATGATGCCTAGTATGGAAATGAATTACTTACTGAAATGCATTTGCTTCATCAGCAAAATTAAAGTACTGTGACATATTCCATTGTGAGGCATGACATTTATGTGAAACGGTGCCACGGCAGTGCTCACAGCACTGCTGTGTGTGGATTTGTGTTTGTGGTGTTCCCAGCATGTTGTGGCTCTCATTACGATGACCAGAGGTTTAAAGAAATACTTCTCCAGTTTCCCTTGTACAGGTCGTAGTAAAAGCATTTAGTTCTGAAATACCTCTGTATCTAAAGCTGACCAAAAGCCAACTGGAATATAACCAGTGTAGTTGAACTAGTTCTCTAACCTCATCTGAAATTTAAACTGGACCTTATAGTGCTGTAGTTAATCCTTGCATTCATTTTCTGCTGTTTATGAATGAATTATTAGTGCTAGTCATTGAAATATGGCTGCATCATGTGATTGTTTTCACCATTGATTCATTATTTGTTCCGTACAACATTAGAAAACAATAATTAATCCACAAATAAAATACTTTTTAAAACTTTGATTCAGAATAGCTAAAAGATGCATTAATAGTAGACGGACTAATCATTTCAGGTTCAAATGTTCCATAACAGTGCAAAGTGGTTGTGACTGATATCAATTATACTTTAAACAATATGAAAAGGTGACAGTGTAGGATTTTATTTATTTATTTATTTATAGATGAGTGCAGTTCATATTTGTATGCACTTTGAATCTATATTTGTGCTTCTTCACATTCTTCACATTGTATACACACACACACACACACTTCAAATTGATACAGCTGTTCAGTAACCGTCTTTGTTCTTCCTCACCCTTTAGATCCCAGCACTATCTGAAGCTACCCGTCCAGTTCAAGCCCAGTACCGCAGGCGGACACAGCGGCTTGCTGCTCATCCAGTCAGAAACAAGCGGAAGTCTTGTTATTCAGCTGACTGGTGAGGCATTGCCTTGAATTCACCGTTTTTAACCATCCTACGCCACCTCGGCTTTGGGTGGTGCTCCTCTCTGTTCTCTTCACTGTGGGAGAGATGAGAGTGACAGAAGAAAAGGCATAAGGGCTAAGGATCAAATAATGTCAGCTTTTGGATTTAAATCCTTCCTTGTTTGGAGATGCGTGCTATAGCTGATTGAGGGGGACTGACTGAGACTCCTGCCAACACAGCCCCAGCTGCCTGTGGATAAGGCACAGGTGTCCTCAGCTGGCCCGTGAAAAATGATTGCTCTTGTTTGTGCCTGAAGCTGAATAGTTTGAATCTGGCCAGCTCACAATTAGTCTGTACGGTCCCGGCGTTCCAGAGATCTAATAAATTTTGTCACTTGACTCTGGATCTGGTGTTTAGCTTTCTTTCTGAGTCATGTCACAAAGTAGCATTGCTGTTGCTATGGTCTGTCGGACAGTAGCGGTACCAGCTAAGATACTTTGAGATTATTTGGAGCTGGGCATGCAGGAATGCCTTTGTTTGCTGTTTGGTAACATCACTGCAGGGATTTTGTTTTTGGAAAAGCCACATTTTTGCCTGTTTGTTGTGTTACATAGTGGATACATACCTTTTTGTCTCCGGACTCGGTGGAGTCATCTCTGCCATTACCTCCTAACTGAAACAAGGACCCGAATAGATTTAAAGCTTCAGTTTTCCTGGAGTACATTTTACAACTGCTATTCTAGCTCTGTCTGCATCTCACAACATTTTCCTAATCTTCTGTACTCATGTTTGTTTCTATGGAGATGGCTCTTCATCTTGCAGGGCCCACCTGCGCAGTAGCCTTTGTCAGCACCATGTGTTGACTTCCCCACAACCTCCAAGGCTCATTCCAAACAGCCCAGATGTACTTAATTTAGTCATGTTCAGGGCAGCTCACAGCAACATTAGGATGGTTAATGATTGTTATTACATGCTAAAAGAGTTTCCTCTGGTGGGGTTTTCATTCGGCAGCTTGCCAGGTCTGTTCAGTATGGTTGCCATGGCAAAACTGGTGTTAATCACTGTTCCAGTCACAGAAAATTAGCTCCCTGTTTCCTCTTTTGGCTCTGGGGCAAATGGCCAAATTGCTCGGGGGGTTTTGAATTTGCTTCCATAATCAGTTTTGATATTGAAGGGGATGGAAATGGGGAAACTTTATCAAGGAGGTGTTGTTAACCTGCTAGTGCCACACATTGTGACAATACTTTGAAGAACACTATTCTTTTGTACCCTTTTTTTCTTTGTGTAGCAAGTTTTAACATGAAGGCAGTGTACTGTTAAACATCCCAACATGTTTTGATTTACAATTTGCACATGCTTTGAATAGCAATTATGTAATATATTGTATGTAATATATGTTTAAATAAAGTTTTGTGACAATTGAAGGTGCAGTGTCTTTTTTTTTTCCTTTAGCACACATCGGTGTCAGAGAGGTATCAAAGGGGACAAAGATGATTTATGAAAAATATTCTTGAACACTAGCTTTATGTTCTTGTTCACCTTGTTTTTTGTTTATCCATTCAATCAGACTTTCTGTACAATAAGGCTGTCCCTTAATGCTACGACTTGTTAAAGAATCTAACAGGAACCCAGTTATTTTATAAGAAGGCGATGCGTTTTAAGAAATCCAAGTTCTGTTAATTGGTTTGGATAAGTGACATAACTGGCCTCCACATGGTGGAAGCACTACTCTGTATAAATAACTTCAGATTGGCTGCCATGTAATGAGCTTTAGTAAGTGGGTTTCTGGGCATCATGTTCCTTAACAATAACAAGTGAACAGTTTCTTACTCTAAAGTCATGGGTTAGTTGTTTTGTTAGCTTCATTTAAATCCCAGATTTGACTTCCAGTTATTCCACAATTAAGCAGCACCCGTGACCATATTTGACCATATAGACATAAACGCACACAGGCAAAAACACTGCTTAGTTCTTCTGTAACTTTAATCAGATTTATTTTAGCAGATTTCTTCAAGCAAACTTCCTGAAATTAAAGTCTGACTTAGCTGGAATAAAACTGGTAACAATTAAGCCATTCAATCCTTAAAAATTCAAATGAGAATAAAGCAAAGCCTTAAACCCATGTTCAACATGCATTTTTGGATACATATATGACATCATCTGACATCAATGACTGTACTGTCCTTCACACTGGTGGCACAGCAGAGTACGTTCTTGTATTCAGTTTGATCAGTCAAGCTGGATTTAACATTGTATCAGCTCCTTTTAAAGCACTGCATGGTCTAGCTCTTTTAAATTCTGCACGAAGACCCGGCAGATCTGACAGTGAAATGTTCCACATGCAGGGAGCTTACCCTCGAAAAAGCATACTTCTGTAGTTGGGCCTTACTATATGTGTTTTGTAAGTGCTGTGTATAATAATAATGGAATATTTTTTTTTGTCCACCTTGTAACCTTGGGTTTGAAAGGGTGCTTTAAGGGAAAAATAGCTACAATACTACCTTTTGTATTAAAGTACAGGTGAATGCCTGAGAAGATTTCACATCACTGTTATACGTCCCTGAGTGAAACAGTGAACTGGGAATGTTGCTGCAAATCTGCTCCTGACCCGTGTGACCTCTGGAACAGCGAGTTATCAAACTTTTACTACTTTGCCTGCCAAATGCCGTGTGCCCGGCAGGTGTCGCCAAAGCGTTGTGTAGAGCCCGGCTGTGAGCAGCATGTACTGTACAGTAGGACAGCTGGGCTTTATTTTGCTTCCCAGACTGGAAACCACTGTAGTGCAGTTGGACTTGACGTCTACCAACACAACATCAGACTTTAAACAAGCAGACCCGGTGGCTTTGCAAGTTAGCGGCTGCATTCACAGGTAGGAAGCCTGAGACCTTTTCTGAGTAATTTATATGTGGGTTTTTTTGTAAATGCACAGTGTGTGATCGTAGGCGGCTGCAGGAATGTTCTGGTTATGCTAGCTGATGTGGCTAAAAACGCTAGCGAGGCTGTGCCGGCGTGAGGGGCGGCTGACTTTGAGCCAGACTGTTTAAGTTGCTGATTAGAGTTGGAGCCGCTTTTCCAAGCTGCGCCAGACAGCAGAGCTAAGCTAAGTTAGCAGCGAGCAGGCTAGCTCTGGCAGCCGTCCATCCTGCCGGGGCCACAGCAGCAGTCCGCTATGTCTCTGTCCCTGCGGGGCACCGCCGCCTCTCACACTGACCGTGACCTCCGCACTTGCTCTAACATTTATCGCCCTGAGTGCACACACACACACACACACACACACACTGAGAGGTGTGCTTTCCCCCCTGTCTGCCTCCTGTGTCGTTAGCTGTCATGTTCTGTATGATTTGATGAACAAGCTAGCCGGGAAGCTAGATTAGAAAGGTGATCCCCTGAGCTGTCACTCATATTTCAGACCACGGGCTCTCCAACTTTTTCCCCATGCAAATGAGGCGCGCGGTGCACCTAAGTTGGTCCCACTCACGCTCAAGCTCCATCAGGCAGGAGTTGCTCCACAGCTGTGCGGCAGAGTGGGGTGATAAGGGAGCACAGAGACATCTTCCCCATCATTCCCAGTTTGAGACCGATACTTATTTGAGGGACCTCATGACTCCCTCCCACGCTTCATATAGTGCACCCTGCCTTCCTGGCTGGAGGTTTAAGAAGGTGGTGATGAAGGTTAAACTAAAAGCACACGTCATGCATGTTCTCCACAGTGTTCCCGAAGTGACCCACACCCTTTGCATGGTCGTGTTTTAATTCATCTTAACCCAGGCTCTGCTAAACCTAAACCTCTGCTGCAGAGATTTGCAGAAATGGTCCAGTAGCATAAAAAAAAACACTGTCTGCAACATCTTAGAAAGCCATGGATCCGCATTTCAAACGAACGCAGTCTTTAAACATGCTGATCTATATGTGATGCTGTGCAGGAGCAGAGCACTGCTCTGTGCCTTTACTGTATTCCAGCCCACTGATCGGGTTTACATTAATTCTATTACAGAGCTCTGTTCTCTGGTGAGCTGCATTAAGGGCAGGGGTGTGTTTTTTTCTCTGTCTGGTACAGAGAATTCAAGCACATGCCTTTTTTTTTTTTTGTTCCTTGCCTGCATGGCTGACCGTTCATAAAGCAGTCAGAGATGATTCAAATCAACCACAGCTCTGTTTGTCCTGAAGGTCTCAGTGCAAAACCTGTAGAAGAGCTTAGAAGCATTATTTAGTGCTGCTTATCACTGGTGGGGGGTTTTGGGCTCTGCCCTCTCCCTCTCTGCTTACCTGTCTGTGACCCCTCCCTCTACACTACGCACACTCTCAAGTTCCAGCTCTCTTCTGTCTCCCTCATGTACAAACCTTACACAGTGCCGACACACACACACACACACTCAGCCCTGCGCTCACCTTCTTGGCATTTGGATGCCGTGTCAGAGTCCTGGGCTGTGGCAGCAGTGTGGAGTGGGTGCTCTCGTGTCTTTATCCTTTTGTCACAGCAGTGATGAAGCGAGGTGTTGATGTAAAGCTTGTTGAGGAGGGGTGCTGAAGCCTATCCCAGCTCTCGTAGGTCGAGAGGCATGCACACAATATTGTTTAAACATTGGTTTGATTGGTTTGCTGTCTAAACTTCTCACAGCCGTGGCTGGATGCATGTTGGTACACTGGTTAGTACTGTCACCGGCACAGGAAGAATGGGGCCTTTCTGTAAAGAGTTTGCTTCTTCTCCATGTGCCTGTGTGGGTTCTCTTCGGGTAGTCCAGCCTATCCAATACTGTATCCCACATCTCGGCCAGTGTTAGTTTAGGCTCTATTCCACTAGTCTCTCGAGGTCCTGTGCATGATGTGGGTGAGCAGTGTAGAAGACTGACAGATGCCTTGGTAAAGAGAGAGCTGAGCATGAAAACTGCGTTTCACCAGTTGATCTGGGTCCTACTCTTACCTATGACAACAGTCTATGGGGTCGTGACCAAAACAATAAGATCATGGATACAAGCAGCAGAAATGAGCTTCTCTCATAGGGTGCCTGTACTCAGTCTTAGAGAGAGGGGAAGAAGCCAGAACATTGCAATCTACGGTGGGACGACTGGACAAATATATCAGCCATCAGAGGTTTGTTAATTAGATTATCAGATTGTTATTTTTGGGTGACATTTTCTGTAATTTGGTTGTAGTTGTAGTTTTTTTGTTGTAGTATTTTCCTGATTTAGTGGTTTGAATGGGCCACTAGTTGGAAGGTTTTACCATTCTGCCCAATTCTCATTGGTGTTCCCTGCATGGCTATAAAGTAACTTAAACCGTTTTAAATGGGAAGGATCACAGTTGTTGGCAACACGACGTCATTCATTATAGTTTCCCAGTTTGTTCTGAGAATTTAAATGTTCAAATTTTCCATTGATGTACGCAACAGCGGCTCCTAAAACTGTGCAGTTTATGTTGCAAATGACAACAAGCAACTTGGAAAAATACATTTGTCTGTTATTAGTCCCGTTTACTATGACCCATTTTAATGACATGTCTGTATAAATCTCATAAAAACTGTTTCTAAAGAGTTGATTTCATGGGCAACTGAGGCTCTGGAGTCGCTGGTTTAATTGAGCTTTGTTTGAAAACCAAAGAACAGAGGACGAGCGTTCCCTCTTTTAAGGTCAGCTCTGTGCGCAGGCTCAACTCAAAGAGTCTATTAATATATAAGTGAATAAAAACCATCAAGTCATGCAATAATAACTAAGTGGGAAAGTTGAGGAGAAAGTCAGCAGGCAGACAGTGTGTATTATTAGCTACAGTAATGTGCGCGCGTCTACCAGGTCGAGCTGTGCGCAGCAGACACAAACTGTAGTGCTGCCTCTCAGAGCCAGACTTGTGTGTGTGTGTGTCCATCTGTCTCTTTGTATTTCTGTCTCTTTGTTCGTACTAGTCTGCGTATGACTGTAGCTGACCGTCAGTCCGTGTGTGTGTGTGTGTGTAGTGTTAAAGCAAGCGTGCGTGTGTGTTTGTCTGTGTGTGTGTTTCGCCCTTTGCCAATTAGCGGCTTCTCGCCTCCTGAGGCGAGAGGCTGAGTGTGTGTTAGACAGAGGAGGGAGACTTGATGGGGCTTGTCTGCCGCTGACGGCTCAGCCTTAACCTGAACTCTAACACTCCTTCTCACTCTCACGCACACACTTGGGTCTGAGCTCTGATACACACACGCACACACACGCACACACACATCCCCAGCCAGTTGTTGATAATGCAGCCTTGTCTGTCTCCGAGTCCATGTGACACGCCAAAATGTGACAGTATTGTGTTGGTGGAGCGAAAGGCGCGAGACGGGCAAAGACGAGTGCCAGCCTGCTTTGGAGCGTGTGTTTGTGTGTGCGTGTGTGTCTTTGTCTGGGTTGTGCTCATTCAACTGTGCGCCTTTGTACGTACAAATGTCTGCAGCGAGTGTTGTGCGTGTGACTTTATCCAGTGGAAATAATGTAAATAGCACAAATCAGACGTTCAACCTTTTCCTTCTTTGTGGAACTGTTCTTTTAAAAGAAAAGAAAAGATTTTTCATGCTGCTGCTGAATTAATCAAGAAAAGTTCATTCTTTTTATGCTACAAGCTCATTTTTTTGCCTCTACAACAACTTGAGAAGGATTTTGAAAAACAGCATGATACCAACGATTTTCTTTTAAAGTTATTTGGCATCCCCTTAAAAAAAAAAAAAAGGAATCCATGCTCGAGATGTAGCATATCCTTTGAAATGGATCACAAACAAGATTTTCATATTCTCGCCAAAGAAAGGAAAACATTTTTAACAGCTCTATCCTAATTTCAGTATTTTTAAAGATTTCCTCTTGGCCAGAACCGTACATCTCGCTGAGTTCTGACTGAATACATCCAAAAATGTTGTGCTAGTCAAACGGAAGATCAAAGTGCTGCGTGAAGCCGCCTGAGAAAAGCTGTGGTTTTATTTTTAACCCCAGTTGGCACACCGTGATAAGTTGATCAAAGAACTTATTTGCCAAAACATGGTATATTCTTCCGTGCTAGCCTGCAGAAATCACAGCATTAAGGTGCGTGAGCTGTGTGAAAGTTAATCTCAGCCATTCAGCGAACACAGAGCAGCCTTACAGAGATATTTCTGTTCGGCTTTGACACCACAGTCCTCCTCTTCATCTCCTTTGGAGATTTCATGGATTGTGTAAACAGTTTGCTAGATTTAAACATATGTGCATAGCCGGAGAGACGTTTTTTCTTTTATAGAAACCAGGGAAAACTGGTCATCGAGACGCGGTGCACCACAGCTGCAAAAAACAGGAGCTTTTTTAGCTTTTTGAAATTTACTTGGGCAAAACAACACATCTAAAGTGTCACCTGAGTTTATGACTAATTATAAAAAGATGTTTTGTACTTTTTAATCTTTCTTTTTTTTAAATTTAACAGATCACTTAAATGCCAGTTTAAAATCTGTAAAAAAAAATTTTAAAAAAAAGCTGCATTAAATTTGGTTTGATCTGAATAAGTAACAATTTTAAAATTCAGATTAGACCATGCTTGTCAAATCCTGAAATAAATGCAAAAATAAAAAATAGTGAACGACACCCAAACCAAGCAGATAGAGCTGTCAACATGGTCCAAAAATAATGTTTGGTTATCCATTAAAAGAAAAAAAAAGCTGTGAAAAACATGGGGGAAAAAAGATGTTTTTCTCAAAATGTTTGTCTTAAGCATCAGGGAATTATATATTTAACATGTTCAAACCACAGCTGTTCAGTCGGCAGCCTGAAAGTATAAAGAAAGACGTTCTAACTGTGATGAAGAACCAAGCAAATGTGATTTACCACAGTTTACCTTCAGCGGCTCTGATATCTGTTCCCTAATTACAGTAGGCTAAACCATTCACTGCTCTCTCTTCACACCGGCAGCAGGGTGTGTGAAACCTGCAGCTACGCCAGGCAGCTGTTTCACCCCTGCCACACAGTATGCAGCACTGCAGGTGGGTAGCACGCTGTTAACCGAGGGTTACTGGGTCTAACAAGTCCTCCAGCAGAAATCCAGCTCTGTTCTTTGCAACTCAGGAAACAATAAACAATTGAGTTTTCAATAACTGAATTTAGAATATTAGTCCTAAACCGGAATATGTTGAATTTCTGTGTGATACTGTCAATCTAAGCAGCAGAGTCAGTCACACAGCTGATAAATGACTCGACATCCCATCGCACATCTCGAGGGCTGCCAGGTGTCTTCGTGTTTGGCTGATGAGTAGACCTCTGCTCGGGGTGAAAGTGGGTGAAGCTATGTCTGGAATTCTGTCAGGTCACTGGACTTCCCTGTGTGATTAACAATGAACAAATTACACCTTTAGACGTGTAGTTTGTTCCCTCCTAACACGGCCGACAGAGCTAACAAAAGGGCGGCAAAGGTGTCAGTCAGACAGCGTCTGTACACGCCCACACGCGGTCCTCAGAAGAAGTCTAATCAGCCAGAGTAAGTGGAATAAGCTGTGCAGGTGTACCGTGGATGGGAAAGCCTGTAAGAAGACCGTTATCAGGACAAACATGAATGGAGTAGTTGGTAAAAGCATTTATATGTAATAGGTCATAGCACACTCACCTGTGCCAATCAGAATCAACCTGAAATAAAAAAAGTGCAACTTGCAGCTTTATGTATTTCATCTTTAATAACAGAGTAATTACAAGTCAGTATAGGTCAGCTCTGCATCATCAGTGACACCAGAGGTCAGTAAATATGCCGTGTTTCAGCCAAAGTCACGTCCCCTCTCCCAGAGTTTTAATCGGTCGTGAACGGTACAGAAGGATGCGGTGCGTTTGTGGCTCAGCTGGGTCATTCCCATATACACACATACGCCCCATCCAGTGATTTAAAAAGTAATAAATAAACCTTAAAAAACAATACAAAAGGATTCGAGTTGGATTTTAGTGAAGTGAAAGTGAGCACAAGAGCGTTAGGTTATTTTGGCTACATAAGTTAGATTCTTTCAATTTACATTTTTTCCTGTGGTCATCATGTTTCCACTGCAGTGGGTCTGTGCCCCACCACCAGGACCTGCCCTACCCTTCCTCTGTATAACACAGACAAGTCTGTAGCTATAAGAATGTAAAACTGAAAGGAATCTGGCAGTTAGATGATAATCAAAAAGTAGTATTCTTTGGATACACGTATATTATAATATAAATATTTTTTATGGTAGGTCCAGAATCTGTAAACAGCATAGCGGAAAAAAAAAGTATATGTACATTCATACACAAAATATTGTGTTACTGATGTTTAAAAATAAATGTAAAAAGGCATCAGTGCGGGGCGTGTTTTTGATAATCAGACATAATTTGACCGTTGTTGTTTTTTTCCTACTGGTAAAATTCCAGTTCTGAACGAATCCTTCACTTTTCCAGACTCTGATTTGTTTCTCAGCGACACTTTACGTGCAGGTCATATTTTGATTATATCTAGGTGAGACCGATTCATCTCAGCTATATGTTTTATCTCTTCCGTGATTGATTAACTGGCCTGCGTGTGGCGCTACACTGTTTAATCTGATATGCAGTATCTCAGATTCCAGTAATTGGATTTTGACAAAAGACGGCTATATTATACATTCCATCTCACTGTGGGACTTTTCAAATAACAAAAAGAGAAGGTGGCAGACTTGTATAATATTTGGAGGCGTGCATAAGTTGGTGCCGTTGCTTTGCCGTCACTAAAGCGCTTACTGTGAATAAACATGCTTTCCTCCCCACCTGGAGCCGTTCCCACCTCTCTTCATTTATCTTGCCTTTTGCTTATTTGGGTGCCCAGATCTCTTCAGCCCCTTAAGCTTTAGAGGAGAGAAACTCCTCAGCATTTGGCTAATGGCTCCACAGTTCCCACACTGATTAGGAGCAGTCCAGAAGCGGCGGTATTAAGTCGATGATTAAGTAGTTAAGGAGCCCCAGAAACAACCAGAAAGTGCTGGAGACAGCGATTTGATATTGTTTTACTCTTTAAGTGTGTTTCACAGACTACGTTGAAACAGTTTTGCCAAACGGTGCGTTCACTTACTGCTAGGGTGCTTTTAATACAGTTCGTCCTTGTTTGCATAGCTTCATTTAACCACAAAGCCTAAGTAGTGATTTAATAATTCAGTAAAGTCCCTGCATGCGAGAAAAGACCAGAGAATGACGCACACACATACACGCGTTTCACATCGATGCTGGTACCCTGAAAACCTTCACTTCTGAGCTTCATTCCATTTTACTTAAATTAAAGATTTACACGCTCTTTTATGCAAAGGGTTCGGCAGCGCTGCCAACAATGAATCTAATTGAAAACGTGAAGAAAAAGAGTCGTTTTAACAATAACATCTCAGTCAGCGGGGAAAACGGACCAGCGTTGTCCTCGATTCATGAATAGTTTGAGATGTTTTCATGTGACAGCCGGAGATGTTTCCCAGCACAGTGACGGGGAGATGCAGCGGGGTGTGTATTCTCCATTTAGTGTGTGTGTTTGAGTGAGGTGGACATACCCTTGCTAAAGGAACGCCGTACTGAGTGCTGCTCAATAGACTGACTACACGAGCCACACGCTACACACACTCCTGATTATGTCTTGGTGCTAAGAGTGCGCACAACTGGGTGTTATACAGCTATAGAGAGAATTCATGTCTTCAGTGTACTTGTGTGTCTGCTCTGTTTGCGTGTGTGTGTCCCTTAAACAGCATAGGTGCTCCTTCTCTCGTGGCTGAGATAGTCTGAGACATCTTCAGCCTGCCTTTGTTTGAGCGCCGTGTTGTCGAGCAGACCTCTTGCTTAAGGCTGAGATGTTAGCAGGCTGTGGTCTTTGCATTATTGATGCAGACTGTGACTGGGTTCCTCGGGCCATAGGCTACAACATAAAAAATCACAAGGTGGAGTGAACTCCAGATGAACTCGTAGGGAAGTTAGCAGGAGAGCTCAGAGACAGTGAGGAAGGTGGGGGTAGCTCTCTGGCTTCGGTCTAAAACGGAGGTGTCTTAAGAGGGCGGGGGGGGGGAGCGGAGAGACGACCTGATTCCGGTGACACGACAAGTTTACCGGTACATTTTAATGAGCCTGGGTCCCAGGGCGAGACTCAGATGATTAAATTTGGCTTATGGGCCGGAAAAGTTTAAGACAGCATGCCTTAGATAGGAGCTGCACTGTGGATACAAGGGCCACATAAAAAGCTTTCGGAACGCTGTAAAAGGAAATTAAACAGGCTACCTTGCTTCCTACTACCAACCTACTATGCTCATTTCCTGCTCTGTTTTTTAAATTCTTGGATTTCACTAGAGTAGCTCATAGTCGTTTGTCCTGTCTCCCTCCCCTCACCCTCCCTGAGCCTGGTTCTGTGGGAGGTTTCTTCCTCTTAAAAGTTACGTTTTTCCTTCCCACTGTCGCCAAGTGCTCGCTCGTATGATTGTTGGCATTTTCTCTGTATTATTGTAGGGTCTTTACCTAACAATATATTACACATTGTTGTGATATCATGCATATATATAAAAGTGAAAAATGTAACTGAATTGAATAGCTTCGTGTGGAGAGATGTGACAGCATTTCCCTGTTTGCATCATAAGGGCCGTTTGTTAAACCAGTAGAGCTTTCCCTTTGAGAGCCATCTCTGGTATTATACAGATAACACTTTACTTGTCATCGTGGCGAGTCGATTGAACTTAATTTATAATTAAGTGTCCCCATTCAAGAAACACATTTCACACTGATTGCACTCTATGTAAGGATGATGTGAATCCATTATACACCTGAACTGATCCTATTTACACGCTTTTATGCTTATTCAGCTGCTAACGTAGTAGCCAAGGTAGAGATACGTTTCAGTGCCATTTGTCAGCGAGAATATGACAGAACTACCAAGCTGTATTTAATGAGACAGGGTGAAGAGGTGGAGCATGGTCAGAGGGTGAGTGGATGAAATTTTCACTTTCTTTAAAACTGGGAAATAGAACGCTGACATTAGCTGTAGCCTCGGTTCAGGGCCGTGTTTTCTTTGCCGTGATGGAAAGGTCTGATCATATTATTTACTACTGAAAAGGTGGCTAATCTGTACAGTTTGATTGCACCCAGCTGAGGTATTCACATTTATATTATTTCACATAGCTGGTGACTGCTTCACCCTTATTTACTTTTTTTCTTTTGTTTTTTTTTTAAGAGACATATGTCAGATTCGACAGTACCTCCTGCAGAGCTGCAGAGCCTTGACACCAAACCTCTGCGAGACATCCTCATGCACATGTGGCTCATGCTGAGCTGCAGGAAACAAACCAATGGCCGACCCACGTTCTCAGATACTGTTTTCCTCACCCGTACCTGGTATTTTTACTCCTTGCTGTGAGCTCGACTGCAGCAGCATGGGGAGGGAGGGGTGGGGGTGGGGGGCAGAGCTGGAAGTGTGGGTGAAATATGCGTTTTCAGGTGAATAGTAAAAAATAATACACAAACCCAAAATAGCAACTCCCTAGCTGCTGCCATGCTGCATGTCTGTCTTCATCTCATGTCATTAAACCTGATTATCTTTGAGTGTCATATTTAAGCTGATGTAGTTTAATGCACCGGACCTCACTATATTTCTTCCGTTGAACTTTGTTTAAAACTTACTATGTCACAAAATGTTGAAGAAGAGTTAAACAAATGTGATTTTTTTGGGTGGTTGTCAGTCATTGCCATAGCAGTCAGCTCCATCTCAAGTTGCGTAGCAGGTTCACCGCACAACCCTGGCCACAGAACGCCCTCATTTGAGCTGGCGTGGCTTGTGTGTTCACCGTGCCAATGACTTAGCTTAGCACAGAACTTTACATCATTTATGTATTCAGCCATTATTTATTTATACATGCAAGCTCTTGAACAGTGTTTAATATAGCCTCTTAGTCCTCAGTTATAACTCTCAGATATCTTACTTTATGTAATTGGTACACACAGTTTGGGCATCAGAATTCAGAAATCACGCAAATGCGAACTCTGATAAGGCGTGGCTTTTAGTAATTTGAAGAGAAATGTTGTTTAATTAAACACTAGCTGGCATCAAGAAGCTCTTACCCCAAGAAACCTGCAGACCTTCTCAAACTATTACTGCTGATGCCACAGAAATGCAAATGAGTAGATGACGTCACTGTGCCCTTGGACATTTTTACATTTTAAAGCTGCTAGTTGGCATTCTGAATTGAATCCTACACTTTAATGAGGGGTGGAAGTACAGAGAGGGAGCAGGTAAAATGACATAGGAAAAACTTACATGTGTGAAAAATGGCATCCTCCTGCAGGTGTTTCTGCTGTTTTGGGGGTGTTTTTGTTTAAATATATATGCTGGGAGGATGAAATATAGTGACGTCCAGCTAGATTAAATAAAAAACAGACTTTTTTTCCCTGAGGGTAACAGTTGTGAGCATAATATGAAACTGTGGCTGAATGCGAGGTCCCCACTGCTTTGTACCTTGTTGAGATATTTCCTTGCTGGTTTCTGTTATTTTCTCAGGTCGTGTTTAAAGTTTAGTGGTGGTTAGAGTTATCTGGGTTCAATTCCTGCTCCTTCGTTTAGGTCATTTCCTGTTCCCTGTGTTCTCCGTATCGAGTCTGCATTTCTGTGTCCTGAGTTCAGTTACTTCCTGTTTTATTTTGGTAACTCATGTCTTCTGTGTCTAATGTTTAATTTTACTTCTGCATGTCGCATTAACAAATTTACTTCAGCTGTGTTTTTCTCCGAGGGTCCTCAACTCTGCTCCCGTCTCCTCTTGTGTATTTGAACCCTCGGGTTCCTTGTGTTCTTTCTTTGTTACCTCCATCATACCACGTGCTCCCTTGGTCTGCGTTTTCCCTGAGTTATTGCATTCCTGTCGCAAGCCCTGCCTCGTTTTTGTATTTTGCTTAAAAGACTTCAGCATTAAAGCTGCTTTTTGAGTCTCCTGAGTCCTGCATTTGGGTCCTAATCCTGCCTGCCGCACAGCGCTTTATGACAGCCAGATCAAATTTTGTGTTGTTTGTTGAAATTAAATAATTTAACCATGAAATGATCTCTGGAAGCCAGAAACTTTGCTTTAAGTAGACCCTCGCCTCCATACGCTAGAATGCTGTTGTGTAGTGGCAAAAGAGACTGCAACACATGCTTCAAATATTTAGTGAAATAAAGATGAAGAGACAGGGCAGAAGAGAGATAAACCTGTTTGTCTTGTGCCTTGCATGTTGTTAATTTCTTATTAGAAGCTGAGTGGTTGCATAATAAAAGAAATGTCCTTGAGTCTGATCCCACAAGGTGCTGCTTCCTTTTCCACTTGAAAACGTTTGAATTGTGTGTGTCTGTGTTGCATACAGTCTTGTGTCGCTTCAATCTCACAAGAGCACATAAGAAAATAAAGAACTAAATAAATAAAATCAAGGAGTGTGTATGTATTCTGGTACTTAGCATATAATATTGATGTCCACACTAGGCTAAATAAAAAGTTATATTTCCAGATGAAATCTTTAGCTGATCTTTGAAAGGGCAGAAATGGTGAATTCACTGAGTGTTCTGCAGGAGAGCCAGGGTCTGCAGACAGCGACTGATGGCACAGATAGACTAAAATATGTCTGTTAAATAATAGTGCAGCAGGTAACATTACAGGGAAATGTTAGCATCGCTGTTGGTCAGCAGAGGAGCCTACTACTATAGTAGCATTATCCACCCTCTATAACATACAAAGAGTTTATTTCGAATGAAGACTTCTTTGGACATTGGCGTATGCTTACTGATTTAGTCAGCTGTAACATGAGTGGTTGGATATCAGCTGAACAGATTTAACCTTATCAAGTCACGACATAAGTTAGTAAAAAACTAAAACAGCCAGTTTGTCTAGGTTCGTTTTTTTTCTGTGCAAAATAACTTACCTGTCTGTCGTGGGCTCTTCATTGTTCCCTCCCCTCATATAGCAGAGTTCTCACATACAAAAAAACCCCAGAGACGCGATAAACGAGCGTCTCTGCGGTTTCGAGCACATTTTAAAAATCAGTTCAACAGTCAGAAATGTGCTCCCGTTTTCTCTCACTTGATGATTATGATGGCTCAGTGTATCACCTCAACACACACAGACACACACACGGTAATTTCAAATTTAAGAGAATTGGGGGCAGGAAGTTGTATGTGTATGTCTCTGCGCAACCAGACACTTTTGTGTTGCAAGTTTCAGTTCTACGGTGCAACATCAAACTATAACTTGGCAGATTTATTTTATTGTGAGTCTTAGAATAACTGAGAAATTGAATTTTTAAAAAATGCCTCGATTAATACACTATCCACAGTGACTTGTGCCATCATCGATCCCTGACTCTGAAAATAGATTTTCTCATAGAAGGTTAGACACTGGTGATCACTGCTGTGATACTTGGGTTGGGATTCGTTGTTGACTAACTAGCTAGTTCCATGAATATGATAAACATGTCAGACAGCTGAGACTTCATGCACTGAATAGTTTTGTTGAAATGAACATGTATAAATTGGCACTGGATGAATTTCTGAACTGGTCCTGTCAAAGAGCCAAGAGCGTAATCCTTCGACCTGTACAGTATAGTGCAGCTGAAATTTGACATGACACAAGAAGCTCTGAAGAAGTTATGAAGTGATACATGTGACTCAGTATTGTCAAAAGCATTAAAAGTCAAACCTCTATAATTTACTCAGTGGTGGAAATTCTGTTGGAAGATGGAAATGGAAATTATAGATGGAAATTATAGCCAAATTGGAAAATTTTAAATTGTAAAAATGTCAAGTGGCTAATGGAACTTTTCAAATTAAAAGCTCGAGAAATGAAACTCTCATATTTTGGTGCTTGTGTTCAGTTTTGATTGTTTCAGTCATCTGAGACACTATGAGACATAGTAAGTAAGTACATATTAAGTTGTTTGCTATCAGAGTTTTAGCAGCCTTGTTAACTGAGGAACATATTTTACCTCTTCAGTAACTTTTATTCTACAATTTGTTAGGTGATGATGAAAAAAGGAAAAGTGAACACAGATAAAGAGGAGCTCTGTTTTATCAGGTAGCCTGCCAGCTACAACAGTTCTTCTACATGTAGTCATTCTCAGCCATAGTCAATGGTCTGTTTAAGTTTGCAGCTTCAATAGGCCGTACTGGAAGGGTGCGTTTAGCACATGATGTTAAGAAAGGGAGGCATGTGTATGGCACAGTGCACCTCGAGTTCTCTGAACAAGCTTTCAAGCTTTGCTTCATTTCATAAATAAACTTCTGCTGATGTGATAGCTTCCCTTCCCGATGCTAACACAACAGTGGGTATTCCACTAGTAATAATTAACTGTGGCACCCACGAAGCATTTGACTTATTCATCACTCACGAAAACTAAGATCTACATAAGTCGATGAGGAAATTGTGAAAGTCATTTTTGTGCCTCTGCAGTTTGACCTGTGATTTTTGAATCTATATCTACTATGTAATCTGACGTGGAGCATTAAAACCTCTAGTTTTTCTTTAACCATCTCTGTATATTCCCCTAACAGAAGTGGATAAAATAAACACATCTCAGTTTCCAGAAGTTCAACTTTCACTCCACTTGGATAGACACTGATTGTCTGCGAAGAGCTCATCACAATGAAGTTCCGTCAATAATAGGGATTGTAGTCCTAATATTACATAAAATTTAAGTAACTACCATATAGCCAACTATTAAATAAAGCACAGTGCATGTGCTGTACAATACAATATTGCTATTAGTCTCCAAAGAGATTTCGTTTTCAGTTAATATCACCTTAAACATGAAATATCTAGATATACTAATGCCATTTTCCTATCTCAAGGTTGAGCCCAGGGATATTCAGTGCCTTATTTTGGACTGTACCAGTAAATAATTGAGAAAATTGAAATAATATGTCACGAATTAAATTGAAAGTGCTTTTTTTTTCAAAGCACTTTGACTGTGATATTAAATTAAGACTCCTAAAAAATCCATTTCTCACAGACTTTTCTAAAGGTAAAAATATCCTACCTGTTACTAGGCAGCTGCACTAGATTAAGTGTGTGTGTGTGTGTGTGTGCGTGTGTGTGTGTGTGTTTGTCTCCTAATGCTGTGTATTGAGTCAGTCAGTGTGGGTTGGTGTAGGCTGATGTAGGCTCGGGTAGGATTGTACTGTGCATGTTAATGTGAGATAAGGTGGGTTGCTGTGGGCCGATGGAGGCTGCTGGAGGTCAGTTCAGGTTACTGATCAGTGTGTGTGTGTGTGTGTGTGTGTGTGTTGGAGTGGAGGAGGAATAGCCTTAGAGCCACTGCCAAGACCTTCAAGGAAGTTTCCCTGGCTCTGAATCCTCAGCTTTAATTGCTGGAAGTTTGTGAATACCAAGGGACAGCACTAACTCACTCCCTTTCTTCCATTCTCTCACTCTTTCTCTCCCCCTCTCTTTCTTTTCATGCCCCATTCTTTTTTTCTTACCCTATCAAAGAGTCTGGGTGTGTTTACATCCTTAACTTGGCGGTGGCAGGTGGGTGGTGCGGTTAGCACCGCTCTGAAGTCATTATGACAGCGAACTGGAGGAGATTCACATTTCCAGGGAGGCTTTTGTGTTGTTGGCAGAATTATTCTTTTGCCTCATCAACCAGCAGTTCATTCACTCAAGTCCTCAGAGTGGTATACTTCATGTGTGTGAAAAAGCGACGGGGTCAAATGATTTAGTGAACTGAACGCATAGACCTGTTTTTTGTGCTCGCTGAGGCTAAAGTTGCTGAGCAGCTGCTGAATGCAGAGTGAACCATGTTAGAACAACCTGCCATAGTTATAATGCCACGGCTCAGTTAAATGAACGAAGCTAATTAATATTTCTACCCTGATAAAATGACAGTGTGTGATGGCTGTGTGATTCTGGGGTGTAAAATTTAGAACTTGTGTAGAACTTCCCACGCACCTCTGCAGCTTCTCTTGGGTCAGCAGAACGTGTTGGTGTCCTTCAGCTCATTGTTGGAACCATGTCATTTTTGTTATTAGCTGCTAAAGAGTTTGGTTCTGTGTGATTGAACCAACCATTATTGGTCTTAAAGTGTCAGAGGCATCAAAGTGTCCTCTATGACCCTCAAGGCAAAGGTCAGTAAAACACTGATGACAGCATCTGAATGTTGTTTTATGAGTTTTTATCATTTTAAAACTAAAAGAGGACGTTCTCAGGTAGCTCACAGGGGCACAGAGGGCACCCTGTGCTGCTGAGGGTTTGCCCTTAATGGCCTTTAGGTCTGTTCGCTGTCCCTCAGCTCTTGTGGTGCTTCGCATGCTCAACACACTAACACACTAATATCCACTGCAGCTTAATCTTAATCGTTAGTTGCGGCGACTTGGGGTGCCTGAGCTCAAATGGTTTCTCATCACTGCTCTGCGCTTTTGACTCGGGAGACTTTGAGGGGAATGAAAATATCTTCACAATTTTACCTTAAAAGTTAAAGTTTTTGCTTGTTTTTCATCCCTATTTGAATGTTTTGTTGATGGGTTTCATTGTGGTGTATTGTATTTTGCAAAGCTCAGTCACTAGTAGGCAGCTCACCATTTCGAGGGTCACGCCTTCCCACACGCTGGCCGGGTCTTCCGTGGGTTCAGTTAAAATGCCAGTTAAAATATAAAATAATGCAGCACGTTATGTATGGTATTATTTAATTATTCATCTTGTAAAAACATAAGTGTGCCATTTTCTGCATGCATATACTCCCATCAGCCAGTCCCCCAACCAACCATTAACTAACGTCACAAATGAACTCTGAGCTTTGTATTTAACACACATGTAAATTGTCTCACCATCAGAAAACAAGTGCATTTCTCAAAATATGGAGCTGTTCCTATTAAGAAACAAATTTTGAAGCACACTCTATGAAGGTCAAAGATTAACTGACTACTTAAAAGTAGGTGTCAAAATATTAGGCTAACTGAATTATAAGCAACATAGAACTTGAACTAAAACATCAAGACATCCGAGTATACAGTTAGCTCTGTAAGTATTTGGACACTGGCACAATGTCCACTGTGTCAGTGGACATTGGGCTTTAAGTCAAGAAGTGATTAAAGTGCAGACTTTCAGCTTTGAATCAAAGGGTTTTGTGAAAAATGTGCATTATCTGTTTAGCAGTTATAGCCATTTTTATACAGCCTGCAATGTGTTATATAGATGGCTGTAGACAAAAATGTGGATTCATCAGTGCGTCAGACCTGTTAGCACTGATTTGCAGTCTGGTTCATTTGTAATGTGGCATACTGCTGCCTTTTGTCCCTGTTTCCCTTGCTGTCAAGCGTGGCTTCTTGACAGCCACTTTTCCACTGAGAACCCTTCTGATGAGGCTTTGTCTTATAGCATCATGCGATACTGTTTGATCATGCTCGAATGTTTTATAAGTCATTGTTAACATTCCTCTGAAAATGATGAGAAATGAGTGAAAAAGCAGCCAATGTTCAAAGAAACTATTTTCTAGACCTTCAGAAAACCCTTGAGACCTATTGAGTTATTAGGACAGTCTGACTTCTTAGAAGCTGAATAGAAAGAAATAAGTGGTTTGAGACTTTCACACAGTATTGTAGTAATACGTATTCAGTTAAATACCTGCAGATTATTATGATAATAATAACAGTAATAGTAAACAGTACTTAAACCTATAAAAACTCTGCTCTCAGCCTTGAGCAGTGACTCAGTGTATTGTAGCTGAAAATAATGGCAAAGTCTTACTACAGTATGGTGGTAAATCTATTCTTTAGCAAGAATCGCATCACCTCTGCATTGTGTGTGTCACCGGTTTGTGCAGAGCACCGCAGTCTCGTCTTGCCAACTGTTCGGAAGCTGGCACTTGGCCAACTGTGACCGTATTTTCTGGGGCGTCAAGTCGAACAGTACACACGTATACACGCACACACACACGCGCGCACACACAAACGCAGACAAACTTTCATTCAGACACATGAGGTGATGGAAATGCCATAAATCTGTCAGTGAGGCTGAAATGAGCTTAGTGCCAGTAGGGGGGAGTGTGCTCTTCAGGGATGCGTGCACGATAAAATCCCATGGACTATAAAAGCCGATCTGTCGCATGCACGTGTGCATGTGTGTGGGTGTGTGTGCACGCACGCATAGTTTGTCTGCACACGCAACGTGTTCTGGAAATATTCCCCCACCCGAGAACAACACACAGACACACACATATACACACACTCCATCTGACTGTCTCTCTCTGTCTTTGTTTTACAGCTACTTTTTTCCCCGTCTTGTCTTCCTCAGTCTGTTTCTCGCTGTCTGTGTAGCTCGGCCATCCAAGTATTATTATGTAAATCATGTTATATCAAATTGTAACAGCTGATGGGAAATGGCAAACTTCCTTGGAGGTTTATATGTTTGAGTCATAGAAGGTTTCACCGATGAAGGAGTTAGATTCACTTCTAAAAAGTTTTTCCGGAAATGTCCACTGTACACAGGGGACCTGCCGAGGTGGCACGGCCATTAGGTGGTGCATATTGTTATGGATATTTCGTTGTTTTATTCCAGCAGATGGAAGCTAATTCTTATTACCCCTCCACGGTGTCAGGATTAGGTTGTGTTTGTCCCTCCATCTGTCTCACATCGCTCTTCGTGCTCTTGACTGAATTTAAAGGAACGATCTAAAGCTGCTGCATCATGTCAGGTACTGCTGCATTTGTGACTGCATGTTGCACCCAGCTACATCAAAAGCAGGCACAAAAATTACAATACATTAAGTACAATACAGTTAATAACCTCACTATGAGATTATAGGATGTTACTGAGTGGAGTGTCATTATAGGTCACAAACGCAGATGTGGAAGGGAGGATTTAATCCTTACCTTTCAGTATCTGGAGCACAAAATGGCATTTCCCCTCTCTCTCTCTCTCTCTCTGTTACGGGAAGTTGTAATTGAGCAAGGTGAAAGTAAGCAAATGACATCAGCACGAAGCAGCGCAGTTCGACAGGTGGACGCTAACCTGCAGGAAAAGAAGGCTGCTGGTGCTACTAATGTTAGATCCATCCAACTGACATGACTTTGCGTATGTGCAGATTATACTTGGAGCAAAATGTCACACATTTTAGTGACACTGAAACCCAACTCAAATTGATTTATAAAGCATATTTTAAAAGATCTCATGTTTACCACAGTGCTGTAAGGCAGACCAAGTGGATGAAAATAAATAAAGCAGCAGACCAGAATAAAGTCAAACAGACACAGAGAACACACGGACTCGTCTGAGTTTAAATCTGGCACCGGGGACAGTCAGAAGCATCCGGCAATTTGTCTAAGGTGTACCCCACCTCCTGCCCTATGGCTCCTACCCCTCGCCCCCGCAACCCTGAAATGAACAAGCGGAGGATGGGTGGATGTTATTGCATAGTTTGTCCTGCAGAGCAGTTCTGACTCCATTGTTTAGCGTCCTGTCAGCACATTCTTCTAGATGATGTTGCAGAATTTGGTGGTTACGTTGCTAATATTTTTCCTTTATCAGTGTTGTTTTATTTCCCTACACATTAATGGAAGAGGGATCCCTCCTGTAATGCTCTTCCGGGCCCATGTTTTTTCACGTTTCTTCACTGTCCTAAGAAAAGTGTTTGATTACTCTGGGCTTACATAACTGTTAGAATACAATAAAAACCATTCGGTTTGTGGTTTCACCTTACCTGCATATCTGTACTTGGAAATACAGTGTAGCTGAGGTTAAAGTGAAGCATGCTGGCATTAGGAAGATAAAAAAAAGAAAGTGGGGAGGTTTGTTATTGATGCTGTTTTCCGTTTCTGAGCTCCAGAGCAGGAAAGCGGCAGTCTTCCCGTCTCATACTGTGTGTGACGTCTGCAGATCATAAGACCTAACAGTCTGGTTACCTGGCACTCACCTCCCTTTATCTGTTTGTTTGTCTATCTGCCTCCAAAACTCTCCCTCTAGTCTAGCTGCCTGCACGTCCATCTGTTTACCCTGCTTTCTCTCATCCCTCTCTGTTAGCCGTCTGCCCTCCTGTCTGCATGTCTAACTCTGTCTCCTTTCCTCACCTGCCCACCTGCACGCTCAGTCGCATCTACTTCTTTGCATAAGCACAAGTTCATATGTCAGACAGGCTTTCACTTTTAATCTTAAACATCAGTTTCACTGTCACATTATGCTTAGGAGAGAGCTGAGCTGAGTCTGCTGGCCAGCGTCTTCATTGGTGCCATCGTGCCTAAAGCTAAATGTTGTCCATGCGTGGTTTGGTACATGTTTTTCCTCAAGGATCTCTGTGTCTTTGGCTCTGTTCGAGTGTCCCTCAGCTGCAGCCGGTCTGCCTGTCTCTTCTGCTGAGAAGCATCCCCATACAGTGGCACGATGCTGCCATGCTTCACTGTATGCATATGTAGCATCTAGGTGATGGATCTGGTGGGAGCTAGATATTTAGTGCAAAAGTACTGCTTTTGACATCTGTCTTTGATTTATTTTTTTTTAAATCAACAGTCATAAAAAGGCAGAAATCAAATGCTGCACTGCTGCCCTTGAGCCTTGAGCATGCTGCAGTTCAGCCCCACCCCAGTCGATGGCATTGAAAATACTTCTTTTCTCTTTTACAGCTTTTTCTGTTTTTGTTTCCCTCTTTCAGAACCCTCAAAGCTTCAGATGAGTAAAGCTCGGATAGCTTTAGTCCAAAGAGTGCTCTTTTGTTTTCTGTAAATTATGAATTGCTCATTAAACTTTGGAATATATAACAGTAGAAGCTTTTCAGCTCTGTTAGCCCTCAAAGGCATGGATCATTTTTCTGGTACTATTACCCATCTCTTACTTACTGTATGAGTTATATTAAAGCTAAATTAAATTCATATTCCTCAGACTTTAAAAATAATTTACAGATGTCAGAAACTATAAAGTGATATTTCATGTTTCTGCTGTCTGAGTCAGCACAGCCATCATTTCATGGTCGACATTAGGACCTGTCATAAGGGAAAGCACAGCTAGATAATGACAGCTCGGGCCCATTAGGTATGCTGCGATATGAAAGTGGACCAGACTGCTCAAGAGCAGGACCTCCCTGAAGTCAATTGTATCCATCAATAATACACCTGTGTTCCCCAACCGTGTCGAGTCAAGGCGTCTGCTGTGAACAACGTCTGTCTTTGTGGTTGGGTGTGGATGGACAGTAGTGCCATTTCTAGCATTTTTGTGGGAGTTGTTCATCTAAAGTGGTTCTGATTGTGGACAAGCTAGCTATTCTTCTTTTCTCCAGCAGCTGAAGAGATTGGTCTGATTGGTCCTTTGATTTTGATGTCAGAACCATGACGTTATTTTGTTGGATTCACTCTTTGATTTTGCTCACAAAAACTAGTTCTTGTCATCAGCCCTCCTCCGGTGCGTTATTACCGAAGGCCTCAAATAATAAAAGCTTCTCTAAACAGAACCTTTAACCATCCACTGACCCACCGTGTGACTGAGACAGCAAATCAAAGCCACAGTTCACCCTTCAACTGATCTTTAACATCAACTGATCTTTAGCCATTTTAGGAACATGCGTCTAAGCTATGTTTCAACTCCCATTGTACAATTAGTATGTACACACATGCTGTGTTGAGAAATGGTAAAACAAATGCTCAGTTAAACTGAATAATTAACTTGGCTCATATACCAGTAGTGTCCTTGCAGTTAGCTGAATCAGTGAAGCACTCTCTTTTCTCTGTTTGGACTGTCACATTAACCTTC
>VUQG01014822.1:10391-23893 GCA_015106755.1 Etia nguti
AAAAGAAAAAAAAAAAAAAAAAAAAAAAAAAGTGGTAAAAAAAAAAAAAAAACTGCCACAAAAAACAACAAATGAAATATGCTTAAAAGAAGCAGAGGGTTCATTGGTGTTGTGAGGCAGAA
The DNA here is from genome assembly GCA_015106755.1 of Etia nguti. Taxonomy (NCBI): domain Eukaryota; kingdom Metazoa; phylum Chordata; class Actinopteri; order Cichliformes; family Cichlidae; genus Etia; species Etia nguti. Next base: position 10,514 of record VUQG01014822.1, read on the forward strand.
AAAGATGCAATAATGTGTGTTTTAATTGCATGATTCATATAATGCTGTAGATACAACTAGTAGCCGGTTACTGTTAGCTTTTCACCTCCGCAGCTGATCCGTCACATTACTGTCTGCCCAAAAACACTTCCATTTTATTTTGTTCAATCTTTGTGTTTTTGTCTGTTTCTGTCGCGTTTTAGTCAACTTATATTATGTTTTGTGTGCTTTTGCAGCATTTTTCTATCTGCTGGGGTCTTAAGTTGCAGTGCATTTGACCGCAAAGAGCCACCACAGTATGTCCTGGTTAAATAAATAAATATATAAATAAATAAAGGTGAAAACAAAAAAATCATGACAGCCAGGTACTGGAACATGTTGGATATGTTGTATGTTTGTTTGTGTGCATGCATATATATATATATATATTTTATCCTGTTTAGTGACAAAATTTAGGTGGTCTTTTGAGAGATCTGTGAAACAACAGTTTTGCAAAAAAAACAAAAAACAAAACAGAGGCAACATTACAATAATCTACCAGAAAAAAACAGTAATACTAAAATCTGTGAAGAACAGGCACACACACACACAGAGAGCTGGATTACACAAGATACACAAGAAGGACAAGGACAAGCAATAAAAACCAGCTCCTAAAAGCCTAGGAAAAGCCCATACACACATACAGTACACGGATATGCATGCACCTGGCAATAGCAACATTTATCCTTCCATTTTTATACCTGTTTATCCATTCAGGGTCACAGAAGTAGCATCATAAAGTCTGATCGCACCCATTAAGTCTCCATTAAAAATATGCCCAATAAATAATGTTGCTGATTTTGTTTCCTTTTTGCTTTTATTTGATTGCATCAAAACTGATTTGATTAATATTTTATTATGGTCTAATAAAATTAGTCGATTTTCCTTCAGTTAAGCTGAACTGTTTATCACCAGTGCCCCCACTGATGTCCTGATACCAGTTTATATCAGACTGACAGCAAAGAAGAGTCTTTTCACAGCACAGCTTGTCACGGGTGGGGTGATGAGTGCCTTAGGTGACCATTCATCTTGGAAACTCTCTCATTGGGGCAGGTGTCAAGTGGTTCAACAAGTGATGGAAAGCTTCTCTTCTCTGTGACCTCTCTTTTAAACTGCTGTACAAACAATGTCCTCCACGGCGGTGCTCGCTGTCTGTATTAGGTCTGAATTAGCAGCTAGGGGGAAAAATAGTGCAGGCGCAGGCATTTTTAAAACTGTTGGCTAAACTTCAACTTTCTTTATCCTAGTGTGCCTGGTGTTTGTTTTTTTTTCCTCTCACATTACATAACCAGTTGCATGAGAGGTAGGTGGTTTCTCCTACTATTCTTTACTTACAATAGAAAGAGCAGGGCCACAGACAAATAATTTAAAAACTTTGGTCATTTAAAAGAAATATAAACAGTAGTAAAAATAAGCAGGGCATGTCAAATATTTGGGTGTTTTTCACAATGTAGTGCAGCCCAAGAATTCATTGATGGGGGTGCAAGTGAAAACACAAGGACATTAAACTGTCTTTAACCTGCCAGCTCCCGAGTACAAAGTCTCTGTAAAGTGCATCTGTGCCTTTTTGGGACTACACAGATAATGGTTTGAGCAATTCAGTGCAACTGAATGTCACGTTCGCTGCCTCGGCAACCTCATCCCAGACAGCTACCTTGCTTAACAACAAATAGTACTACCAGCAGTGACAGCTGGTCTCAAAAAGATTAACCACTGTTGTTTGGTACGTGTAAAAACGAGCAACAAACCAACAATATCTGGACCTGAGTACAGATTTACAAGTCACACAGTCCAAAATAAATGTTAAAATTGCACATTGCAGCTCACAGTCATATGAAGAAGAAAGTTTTTATAGTACAACTAAGTACCTTTACTGCTTCCATAGGATTTAAGAGGGTGCTTTTAGGAGCAATCACAATGCCAATCCTATCCCAGGAGTGGGTGTTACAGTAATTTCACTTCAAGGTCAGACACTGAATTTTTCAGAGACTCTACAGGCCTCACTTAGCATGTTAAAAGTTAAAGTTCATGACAGTCCAATTAGAAAATGATTGAACAATTATGACTTTTATGGAACGGTTGCCAGATTTGCATCAGAACAAAATCCCAAGACTTTGGGAACAATGGCCTTTGGACAGATCAGCCCAAAGCAGTAAAAACTAAATCAACACAAACATTTCATACATCTGTCAAGCGTGGGGCTTGTTTTGCAGCCACAGACATGGGCACTGACTTAAGAGAACTGTGCATAAACAAATTCCCACAAATCTCAATGAACAAAAGAAACATTGTAAAGAAAAGTGGGTCAAGATTCCTCCACAGTGATGTGAGAGACTGATAAAGTCAAACAGAAAATCAGACTAGACTTCTACTAGTTCCATACATCCATTGATCCCTCTTATCCAACTCAAGGTTGTGCTGGAGCCTATCTAGGCTAACACAGAGACAGACAATCATTCACATCTACAGCCAATTTAGAATCACCAGTTAATTAACCTAACATATCTTTGCTCTGTGGGAAGAAGCCAAAGTACATAGAGAGAAATGACACAGCCCTGTGACAATCTGAAGACAGAAAGGCCCTAGACAACCAATGGATTTAAACTCAGGAAACTTCTTGCTGTGAGGCAATGGTGCTAACTGCCACACCACCATGGTGCATTATTTAGCTATCGGTCAAAATCGCACTTGTTAAGTATCTTGGCCAAGGATACTTTGACATGCAAACTAAAGGAGCTGGGGATCAAATAACAGACTTTCTGGTTAGTAGACAACCTGCTCTTCTAACTGAGCAACAGCCGCTTGTCATTACTTCAAGTTACTGTTGAAGGTGGATCTACAAGTTACTGAATCTGCATGTAGTATACAATCATGTGAAAATGCTGTTTATTGCATAGCTTCATGTGTTAGAAATTTCTGCAATGGGACAGGCTCTACACTGATCTGTGTCTGATCTGTGTGGATTAGTTAAAAAACAATAAATCTATAGCAAAGGTCTAACATAACTAGGGAACTGAATCAAGAACCAGTTCTTTACAAGAATCTAGTAGTCGAATTCCTTGGAATCGTTAGTCCGCTTGCCTATCGAACCCGCTCATCAGTTCTTACACATGTGATACAATTATACTGATTTCAGTTCGTGTGTTGGAGGAGGAAATAGTAGAGTAGTTTACAGCATGGATATGGACATTACTTTTATTTTTATTGCACAGAAGGACAAGAGCGTAATGATGAAGTGCAAACTGCACCCAGAACAGAAACAACTGCATTATGCTGCTAACACAACTTCAACTCTTTGCAAGCACCTGCAGAGAGATCATGCTAATGGTAAGCTAGCCAAAAATCCAGAGTGATGCTGAAGGAATGCCAATCCCAGCCAAGGATCGCGGTCAAGCGAGCCAGCCACTGCTGGACTTCATGAAGTAACAAACAGATTAGCAGTCAGGCCGCAACCTTCGTTTCTACCTGCTCATGTTTCTTGTGTTCATACCTAAATACTAAGAGAAAGATCACATGTGTCCTCATCAGGACAGGGATTTGTGTTGGTGTGTGGGGCTGTAGCCTCAGGTTTATATTGTTAAATGGTAATTATGAGCCATTGTGTTTCAGATCATTTTACATAATAAGATGAAGTAATGTTATGAGTAGCATCATGAATTGTTTTCTCCTTGGCGTAATTAAGTAATGTACTGCATTACTTTTGATAAAAGTGTTCTGTGTAATATGTGTAACACATTACTTTTTTTGAGTAATGAGCCAACACTGATCAAAACAAGGAGGGGAAACACCTCCAACATCCCCAAACATTTGACGTCACAGCATGCAACTAATTTGGACAAATGTAATGTCTTTGATATGTTGCTTAGTGACGGTGGTAACTCTCAAAGCAGAGCTAGTAAGAACCCAAAGAGAATCAATAAGAGATCTGACAAGGAATCAAACCTAAAGTGATATCGATAATGGAATCAGAATCCTAAATTCTTATCAATTCCCATCCCTAAACATAACTCACTGAGTGTGGATGAGGTTGCAGATAAATTCATATCTCATCTGTACTTGGTATCTACGTGTAATAAAATAAAACTCGCAGTTTGCTCATTTCACTCTAAAAGTGATTTTATGCCCGCTGAGGAACAGTTTCAGGACTGAGTTGGGCTTAAACAGAATAATGCTTTAAAATCTCTGCGTGTTTGCTATGTTTTTTTTTTTTTACTGTCCAATCCAGTGAACCCTGTACGTTATATACACACAGATTTCAGCTTTTCGTTTTTGTATTTCTTGCCAAGAGGGTACATTTAAGAATTGATTTGTACAGCATAATTCAATCGAATGAAATCTAGTGGCCACAAAAACAATGTCCCTCCATAGAGCATATGTTTTTTCATTTAATTTGATACTGTTTCAGAGAGCTGTTAACAACTTACTGTAGTTCCTAAACTGATTTTGTGTCATGTAGAGATTTCTTGCTCCACTGACAATTTTACTGTTGCAAAATAGTCATTGGTATGCTACTCACCACGGATTCTTCCTTAAAATCCTGATAGTTGTATCGTCATGAAGTCACCCACCAACTGCCATAATTTTGATATATAAGCTACAGTCACTAAGCCGCACTCACACTGAAGAAATGAAAAAACACCAAAATAGCTGCAGGGTTCGCCATCTACATTATTGTGTATATAAAAAGAGACATTTTTATTGCGCATCAATGCAGTACTGTATTTGTTTCCACATTTAGTGAACAGATATTCTCGAGGGATTATAGACTGAATGTAGATTCATTCTGTAAGTTCAAAGGAGTGAATCCGAGTTAAAATGTGTGTGTTGTGTGTCTGTGTCTGCATATGGTATGTTGTATGCTGTGTTTCAGAAAGTGCTTGGAGCTTCTGGTAAAGACATGACAGATGCTGAGAGTGCAGGAGTGAAGATAGACTGAGTCTCTCCAATGCTAAGTAATAAGACATGAGTTTGAATGTCTTTTTTTTTTTTTTCCCCTGTCACTGAGTCACTCTACATGTGAGAGATGTAGTCCCTGTGTTGGAGCTGTCCTCTACATTACCAAACACACCAGACTGAAGTGTGACCAAAGTGCAAGAAGAGGTGGTGGTGTCCTGTGTGGGGTTTTAGACAGTACTCCTGTTACATAGCAATGCAATTTGAGTCATGCACTGACTGGTTCAACACACAGCAGATACAACTTAAGGCCAGGTTTGGACTACTAAACCAAACTGTGTCCTCATTAATTCCAACATGGAGCGATTAACTTTTGCTTTTGTCTCACTTTTTAACTTTTGGATTTAAAAATTTACATATATAAAAAAAATTAAATAAGAATTGATGCTTCAAACAAGTAACAAAATGTCAGACCAGGTGAAACAACATGACATTTCAGTCTGGTTATCATGGTGTTATTTGATCTGATTATCAACAACCTCCACAGTTTCCCAGACTCTCCTAGTCAGGAGAATAGTTTGAAGAGTTGTGAAAAGCCTGCCCCATTAGGTTTAGTTGATTTAAAAAAATATATCGGAGGTTTGGGGGTTTGTAGATAGACATGAGTTCAGTAAGGAAGATCTATAATCACTAATCTGCCTAGTTTCTGGGTGTTTAGCTGCTAGTCTATTCTTTACATCACTTCCCTTTTCCCCAAGCTGTCAACCTGAGTGGTGACATCACTGCCCTAATCCAATCATCTTCTTTCCAGCGTTCTCCAAGCTAATCAGCCTCCACTTAGCATACTTTCAATCTCACTGCTCTTCTGCCTTTTAGACCATTATTGGTGCAACACAACTCCTCTCTGCCTCACCCTGGTCACTCAGAGCTCCATCTAAGCCTCCATCTTTATCTTCATCATCACCAGGGTCTAAGCTCCAGCGGGTCCTGTCCTAATCCCCATCACTGGCACCTGTAAAATCCCACCAACACCAATGAAGCTCCTCACAATTACATTTTTGAAAACATTCCAAAAGGTGAGATGAAAGATGAACTGAAGTGGAGACAAGCTAACACTTTGGGGTACCAGTATTAGCATTAGTGAAATGACTTGATATTTTCCTGCTACTGTAAATCTTCACAGACTTCACAATGAAAAGTCAGGCTCCAGTCCCCGTGACCAAAGATGAATAGTGAACTAATGGTCTGTGGCATTTTCACTGTCAATCAAGCTAACTGGATCAATTTCCTATCCCTCCCATACCTCCCACAACACGGTTCAATTTCAGCTAAATGTGTATTTTGCTCAAATTCAATCAAATACTGTGACCATATGTTGCAGCTGCAGGCATGTCAATTATGCAATCTGATCTACAGATGAAAAGACAAAAATATCAAGGTACATCTCCACTGACACTATTTACAAAAATCTGCGATGTCCCCTGCAGGTTGGTCACATCAGCCTCTGTACTGGCCCTTTATACTCTGTGTTCATGTACTGTATTACCTCTATCACTGGAGAAGACTGATGAAATATGCTTCATTTTAACAGACAATGTGGAGACCTTGCTCTGATATAATGAAATCTAACTAAACAGATCTTGGTTGATGGACACAGAAGCTGTCTCCTTTTATACACACAAATAGAGCTGCCATTTCTTGCTGAGAACTACATTTTAGTTTATCCACCCACAAGACTTCTTTTAAGGCAACCTGACATGCAGCAAGTGGTATGTGGCATTTTCTTCCTGACTGTCAGAGAGAGGGCAGGTTGAAGTGCACAATTAAAGCAGATCTGTTAGAAGAAAGGTACAACATTTGGAATCAAAATGAATCGTATTAAAATGTCAGAGAGAGGGAGAGAGCGAGCGAGAGAGAGAGGTAGCCCACTCACTGGCAGAGCTGGGAGAGGAGACCATCAATTTTCTGCATCCCATTAAGCAGGGCTTTAAATCCATCAGCACACTTGAATAAGCCGAGGTGCCTCTGAACACTTAATTGCTCCTTTTAGGCACTAAAGGAAATCCAATTATAAAAATTACACATACAGGTACAGTACATGTTCAGAAATCTACTGTACAGCTGTCATATATTCAGCCGTTCTCCCCGAAATCTTGTGCACTGCGATCTGTAACGGCAGCCATCTCGCTAAGTGAATTCTATAAGAGATTCACATTTAGAGTGTTTATCTATGCATATGAAACACCAGGAGTCAGCATATTAGCATAATGAACTACTTTGCATTTCAAATTCCATTGGAAATCTAAACATTTCATTTAAGCAAGACACTCTAAGGCTATTGATCATGAGAATATAAAGAAAGCAATTTAGGCCTTTGACAATATTTCTGTGTTCTGTTTTCAAGGTCGTTTAGCACTCTCCACAATGTTGTAAAACGATAAAAAAGCCTTACAATTTTATCACTGTGAATTCATGCAGCGCCACAGCGCTTGTGTGTTGGTTTTTTATTCTTGTTTTTCTTTTTTTCCATGCACACTTACAGTTAGGCCTCAGCTAAGCAAAGCTTTCAGACCTTTCCAAGAGCATCCCATAGCTGACGCCCCCGGCTACCACCTGTAATCTCCTCCATCCTCCATTATATATGTGCAGAGACAGCACAGAATGCACACGAAATACATGTATATTTGTTGAACATCAAACAGCAAACAACTTAGCACCAATAATTAGTTCTGACCAATGAATAATATTCTATTATTAGGATCTTGCAGTATCCCAACAGGAACAGAGCCTTTCACACAGTGCATGCGCTAGTTTAAAGCAACAAGCTACAATCCTTTTAGCAGCTGTAAAAACAGCTGCCAACAAGCACTGATCAATTACAGGGAGCTTCAAAGAGGAGGTATTGAGTTATAGCAAACAGACAATAATGTCAGGGCTAAAACATTTTAGTCCCTGCAAGAGCTGCCAGGACTAAAACATGTTGGCTAATTTACCTTCAATTCATTCAATATAATTCCATGTAATTATTGAAAATATTTGGTTTGGTACATATGCATGATGCAATATGTGCATTCATATCTAAAAAAGGGCTCATCTTACAGTTTTCCAAGATAGTACATTTTTACCACTGGATGGCTATTTCATATCCTTGTGGAAAGCCTTGCATGGTTCAAAAGGCCTGTCTGGGCATATGGTCTGTTTACTCATAGAAAAAAAAAAAAGGTGTAAATTGCCTGTGCATAGTGATGTAATGCAATTACTCTGCTGGAGTGCTTGATTCCTCTTGGGACAGATAAAACAGGACAAGCTCTTTTTGTCCGCCAGCTTGCTTGGTTAAATATTGATGCCTTCAGGGCCATCCCAGTCTATAGTCAGGTTACACAGTTGCATCTCGAGGTTTGTAAACAGGCTACCCCTGTTGTGCCAGCTAACGTGTCAGCGGTGTCAGTCAGACTAATCACCAGCTGCAGCCTTTTTGTTCCCCATAATGCAGAGCCAACAGCTGATGGAGCCTGTTGTTTGATTGCTGAGAGTTTAATGCACTTGTCAATCACAGAATCTGTAGGTGTGGAAAAGTAAAGGCGAGGCTGTCAACTTTATTCAATTTAATCAGCCTTTAACCTACAGTCATAGTAAAAAGAAAGTACACCCTCTTTCAATTCTAAGGTTTTATGTATCCGGACATGAAAGTAATCTGATCCATAACAGGCCTCAAAAGTTGCTGGTCTGGAGCATTCAGGTGTCCGTTGGCACAATGTTAAGGAGGAAAAACGCCAGCACTGATCTTAGAGAAGGAATTGTTGCTGGCCATCAGTGAGAAGGATTATTCACAAGTGAAAGACATTCAAGACAATCTTCCCAGGAGTTGATGTCCTAACAAATTCGCACTTAGGTCAGACTATTTCTACCAAGCTACATTTCCAATGGGTTCTGGGTCTACCCCAGGGGACTCTTCCAGTCATTCCTAACTGGGAGAACTCCCAAAAGGAGGTGACAAGGAGGCATCCTGACCAGATGTCCAAACCACCTCAGCCAGCTCCTTTTGACATGCAAGAGCAGCGGTTCTGCTCCAATGTCTCTTCATATTTATTTAAAGTTGATATTTAAAGTCCATGACAGATAGAAGAAGACTGAAATGATGACTGAAGACTGATGACTTACTTTAAAGGGTTGCCATGAGAAAGCCATGGCAGTATGGATTAGGTTCACAAAACTAGTTTTGGAAAAAATGTGAGACTTCTACCACAATTTCCTTTGGACCAAAGAGACCACTGTAGAGATACTTGGTCATAATGCACAGCACCACATTTGGTGAAAACCAAACACAGCATATCTGCACAACATCTCATACCAACTATTAAGCACCGATGGACCGGCGATGATTTTGGTTTGTATTGATGCAACAGAACCTGAGCTCCTTGATCTCATTGACTTGAGCATAAATGCGTCTATATACCAAAATATTCTAGAGTCAAATGTGAGACAAGTCTGACAACTTTGACTGAAATTGGGTCTAATCCCAAGCACAGCAGAAAATCAATAACTTAACAATAACTCTGAAAAAGAAAAGAACAAAGGTGCTGCAACTGTCCAGTCAAAGTCCAGGCTTCAACCCGATTGAAATAGTGCTCCCAAGGTCTTCTCACAGTATGTATAAACAAATCTAAAATACCTCAACGTACCGAAGCAACTTTGTAAAAAGGGAGTGTGCCAAAATTCCTCCACAGCTATATGAGACACCGATAGAGCCGTACAAAAGAGTACTTCAAGTTACTGCTCCTTAAGTTGGTTTCACAAGCTACCGAAACATGCGGTGTACTTTGTTTTTGACACTTTGCATTTTGACTGCACTCCGATTTGGTGTTGGTCTCAGGCTGTATTTACCGCATTTCATTTTTTAATATATCCCAATATGTAAAATCTTACAACTGACAGGTGGCATACTTAAGCATGACTATATAGTCATTCTGAAATTAATTTATTTATGTATTTTTTCATATTTCTTAGCTCTGCACTGTTTCCGGGATGCAAAGAATCAGTTTTTTGTGATTCAAGCCACAGCTTAAAGAAAACCAGCTGCTCCAACAGCAATACCCATCTGATAAACTATCCAGGGAATTGACTTCATTCAGACAGGATGTCCTTGCTCACAGCACCAGAAATGAAGGCCTGCACACTGATTGGCATTTTCACATTTTACTTCCTCAGTTTGATGTTTCCCCAGAGGATATGTTGATCTGGAGGCAGTTTTCCTAAAATGTCTATTTTCTTAAGTTTCAGTTGACGAAACATGTTTTCAAATCCATCATCCAGCTGAGGGAAGCTGAAAAGGGGCTGATTTTACAACTGTTTGGTGAACTTCAACTTCAACTTTCCACTCCATAGCACTCAAGATGTAGCAGTGAGTAGTGATTTCATGTAAGCTTGCCGGAGGGAAAAAAAAAATACACAAAAAGTCTTCTCTATTATATTGAAAATCACAAGGGGAGTGAATAAAGCTTGTTCACTTTGAATGATGAGGTCATTAGCAGAGATAATAGGACTTTGCTGTAACGATCTTAAAACTGGGATAACACATCACATTTTAAAAAGCTGAACTGCACAACCATAAGTCACAAGTCTCATTTTCCCGGTCAGATCTCCGCCAAATCTCCCCACTGTCATTTTCATACAGGGCCTAAATTTAACACCATTCCCTCAACGCCCATCTGAATTTCACAATCTTTGACAGGGTGAATAATCGCCACCCCCCGACGAAACATTTGACACTCAAATTATTTCTAAGTTGAGATAATGGCAAGGTAGGTCATGCATACTGGAAGCTGTAATGTGTCAGTGGAAATGGTGTTCTACTCTTTCATACTCTTTTGTGTGTGTGTGTGTGTGTGTGTGTGTGCGCGCGCGCGTGCGTGTGTGTGTGTTAGGGGTTAGAAAGGACCCAGAGTGAACAGCGCAATTGTTCTTCTGTGTGCAAATCTGAAAGGTGTGATGGCAGAGATCATCATGAAAACAGACAGATATGAAAGCCAGAGGGTCACTCTCTGAGAGAAACAGAGCTTAAATGAATAAATAAACAGCCAAGAGAGCTGTTCAGTCATATGTAAAGGTGTGTGTAGACAGGCCTGCACATGTTTGGAATATAAGATGTAGTTGTGCACACATACTGTACCAGCTGAGATCAGAAATTTATGACTCACAAGTCCTAAATGATTTGATCCACAAATATCCAAATACTCATTTTTTGTTGGTTTTTTCCAAATATCTAATGCCTTGCCAGGCGTATTGTTGAAACTCTTATTAAAACGGAGCCTACAGGGTTTCCTGTTTGCTTGGCAACCGCACAGTGAGTACATGACTACAGGAAAAAAACTAGACCTTTTTAATACTTTGTTCTTCATGTTCAGACTAAGAGCCTTGGCAGCATAAAACTGACAAGTTCAATTCGAGATTTCAAATTCCAGAGGACAGGAGAACACAATCAGTTTGTAATTGGAACAACATTTTTGCCAGCCACCGTGGCTGGACTGATTGCAACACATGTACACCTGTTGTGACAAATGATCTGAAGTGAAAGGTCCGCTGATTTTAGAGGGAAAAAAATGCTTTTTGTTTCTTTCAGCTGCCGACTGTGAGAACCCAGTTCCCTTCACTTTAATGTTGTAAGGCTTTCAGTGAATATTCTAAATTTTAAATTGTTTTCCGAGCTGCACAGAATGCAAAGCTAGATTTCTTCCGGAAATGTTGTTAGACCCTGCTCTGCTGACGGGCGGGTTAATGAAACAGTATCCACCTGCAATACCGCATACTGTGTGTTAAAGTCGGAACAGCAGTGCAATGCACCCTGGTGCAGTTTTCTCTGCTTCAGACGTAGCCCATGGGACGTGGAGAGACTGGCCACTCGCTGGCTAAGAGACATGGCAGGGAATGATTTAACATATCATAAATAGTGCAATAAGTTGTAAAAGAAGGATTTTCCTTTTTTTTTTATTAAAATGATTTAGTTATAACAACGTGGAATTGGATAAGCAGAAGAAAAATGGCAGATGGCTTGAACTATGAGGCTCATTTTTAACTGCAAAACAAATCTACCTAAGGGTATCAATAAAGGAGCCTGAACCTGACTACATGTCTCAGACTGTCAGGGTTTGGGCAAGTTTGGGGTTTACTCTGTTTTCTTTCTCCTTGTTCTCTCAGGTGCAGAGCTGGGTTGGTTTGTGTTCTGCCCATGGGCCGAGCTGTGCTTCCCAAGCTTCCACCTTCACACCTGTTGTGCATCTACTCACTGTGGCTGTGTATTTAAGGACTGGCTGTGCGCTTGGCTCTCTCAGTCTCGCATTCGTGTTCATGTGCTTTGTCCTGTAACCCAGCATCTTTGCCTGTTTCCTAGTTTCTTGCCTGAAGCCTGCCTCCTGTCCTTTGAAAAAACATCAGCCCGTGTTCCCTCAAGGAGTCGAGAGTTCACGGCCTTCTTTGCTCTCACAGCCAAAAACTCTGTGGATTTGCAGACTTACCTGCTCCTCATCTGCCTGCCCACTCTCCAACAACACTCTGCCACTCACCTCAAATCTCCACCTTTCCAAGCTCAGATCTCCTACACTAACAAGTTAGACCACAACCTGTCGACACTCTCTTTGTTTTAGCAATTGTCTGGATCAGACTGGCCTTATCTAATAGTCTTTCTTCTTTTCTAAAGACGCTGTCCATATACTCTAGCAGAAATTAAAATTTGCCCCCTCTCCCCACCCCCGCTCACTGAACTCTCCTCATTTGCAAATAAACCTTTAAAAGTTTTAGTTGTGATTCATCCATTGCTGTGATCACAGAACGAAACCAAAGAAATGCACATTAAGTTAAGTGGTGATCCTAAATTGGCTGTAGATATGAATGGTTATCTCCCTGTATATCAGCGGTCCCCAACCCCCAGGCCATGGATCGGTACCGGTCCGTGAGTTGTCTGGTACCAGGCCGCAAGAGTTGAGGCTCGGGTGTGAAATTTATGGTTTTCAGGGTTTTTTGTCACAGTCTGGCAGGGGCAGACTGTATGTGTTGCAAAAAAGGACTCAAGTGCAGACCAAAAACAGAACGTGACGTGGATAAACAGAAAACGAGCAGTTTATTAAGGCTGGCAAAATAAATGCAAGCAAAGGGCATGGGTGGAACTAAATAATAACCTAAACTGGGAGATCTAAAAATAAAACATGAAAACCTGAAACATGGTGAACTGACATGGATACCTGGAGATGAGGCGTGGACAAGCAGACGACCTGACAAGGAATGACTGACAACACAACGACTAAATACACATAGGAGGCTAATGAGGAAAGTGGGAACACATGGGGAAAAGCTGACACACATGAACATAACGATGTCACAGTGGAAGGGTAAAACTAAACACGATGAACACAGGAACACAAGACCTCTTCAAAATAAAACAGGAAACATAAGACGCAGACATGACAACCTGAACTT
>VUQG01014823.1:0-35235 GCA_015106755.1 Etia nguti
TATTTTTCAGACCATAAGGCGCATTAAGCGAAACAAAACAGTCAGATAAGTCAAACTTTACTCAACTCATTCTTCTTGCTTCCTCTACTTCCGTACCATTGATTCATTAATGTTGAATTCTCTCACAGCTGCTCTATTCCCATGTTCTGGACCTGAAAACAGGGTTTGATCTTTGGTTTCATTCTATAATACTGGACTTATTTTTCTACGAAGGTTTGAACTTTGAGGGTGTTTAAACAAGAGAGAAAAGTGTGAAAATGTTCATGCCTGTCTGAGAAAAGTGTATAAAATGTATAGTGAGGGGTTTTACAGCCTTAAAACAACTATAATAATTGTAAAAAATAAAGTTGGCTACTTCACAGATTTCACCTATCGCGGGTTATATTTAGAACGTAACTCCTGTGATAAACGAGGGACCACTGTATCATCATGTAGATTTTTTTTTTTTTTCAGACAGTGATATAACAAATACACTAAGTGGGGATCTGGTTATTGGAACAAACAGATGTTCTTTTGCTTGATGTTCTTACATGTAGTCTCTGTATCAAACCTCTACAGCAAGCTTGCAATCCCCAGCTAGTGAGGTGCAAGCTTGAGAATAAAAAAAATTAACAAACTTATAACTGGCAGTAATTACTATTAGCATCATTTTTTTTCCCCTTTGTCTTCTAGCTGTTCCATCTGCACCACAAAATGTCATCTCCATAGTAAATGAGACTTCTCTGATGCTGGAGTGGAGCCCACCAAAGGAGAGTGGTGGCCGAGAAGATGTTGTGTACAACATCATATGTAAGAGTTGTGGCAGCGGCCGTAGCGGCTGCACCCGCTGTGGTGACAACGTGCAGTTTATCCCACGTCAGCTGGGACTCACCAACAACCGAGTACATATCAGCGACCTCATGGCTCACACGCAGTACACATTTGAAATACAAGCTGTCAATGGAGTGTCTGATCAGAGTCCCTATTCACCACAGTACACATCTGTCAACATCACCACCAACCAGGCTGGTGAGGCATGATGTTACTCTACTGATATTTCAGTGCTTTGACTAAAGTTTATTTTAGTGATTTCAGTATTAGCTTATCTGCCTGTCAGTATGTTTTCTACACCCTTCAGACTCTCTTTGTTTTTTTCTCAGCACCATCAATAGTGTCCATCATTCACCAGGTTAGCAGAACTCCTAACAGCATCACTCTGTCCTGGTCCCAGCCAGATCAGCCCAACGGTGTTATTCTGGACTATGAACTGCAGTATTATGAGAAGGTACATCAGTGCCAACAAGAATTAATTTCACTTCCGCTTAATTTATATGGCGCTAATTTGCAAAAACAGTTGTCTCAAGGCATCTGGGCCTGAAATATTTTGGCTCTTGAATTGTACTCAAAATCTTACAGTTCAAATTATAGACAGATCTGCCTGATTTAAATTCTTTGGTGTGTGTTATTCAGAACCAAGCAGAATGGAACTCATCTCTAACGAGAAGTCAGACCAACACAGCTGTCATACGAGGTTTAAGGCCTGGAACCATATACGTGTTTCAGGTCCGGGCTCGGACTGTCGCTGGATTTGGACGCTTCAGTGGTAAAATGTACTTCCAAACCATGACTGAAGGTAGGAAATGAATGACAAACTAAATTTAGACATATTTCTTCCCCGGTGCACTGCCTAATATGTAAGTCTAAATATAAAAATTACTCATGTTTTGTGGTTTCTTGTCTCTTCACCTATAGAAGAATATAACTCCATTATTCAGGAGAAGCTCCCCCTCATCATTGGTTCATCTGCTGCAGGGGTTGTCTTTATTATTGCCATCACTGTCGTCATAATTGTTTGTCGCAGGTGAGCCACTCTGTGTCTACTCTGTCCCCCAGAAAATGTCCCACTCTTCCCCACATTATAGTCTATTCATGTACCCATTTTTTACAAAGCCAAAGAAATGGTACAGAAGACACTTTATCAAAAGTGCTGATTATGAATAAAACTGCAACTTGATCCTGCAGAAATACACTCAATGACTGTAACCTACAAAAACTGCATTATGTGGTGGCAACATGCAATTTAGTGTAAAATGATGTATTTAATTGAAAGTCTAAGGAGCTGGAAAGAAAAGCCTCTGGACTTCTTTAAGTTGCTTGAAGATGTTTCACCTCTCATCCGAGAAGCTTCTTCAGTTCTAGGGTCAAATGGTGGAGAGTCCCAGATTTAAGCCCTGTGGGAGTATCCCCCCAAGAGGGACAATGGACCCCCTAATAATCCTCTACCTAATCATAGGAGCCAAGGTGTGAAAACGGGTGTAGGTCACAATCAGCCAAGGTTTAGGGCGAACTCATTGTGAAACCTAGCCCCACCCTATAATGTTATTTCCTGAGGATTTCCTGAGGTCAGAAGGCCAAGGATTTTCTTTCCAGCTCCTTAGACTACAGTGACCTGGATGACTGAGAACCTTCACAGACATGTTTAATTGAAAGTCAATTATGGGCTTCTTTGTAGTGGACAGTTTTAAATGGGGTAGAAACACAATTTTTTTTTTCTGGAGTAGTTCAAACTCAAGACTTGACTATGTCAGGTCATGATTATTTACTTAGTAAACATATATTGTGTCTTGTTTTTGTCATGCATCAGTCTTTATTGTACACTAGTAATAAAAACACAGCCCTGTGCTCTGTTTTATGGCGAATTAATTTTTCATGTCATTAGTAGATTTAGTTTTTGTTTTTGAGTTGATGGATCTACATGCAGACTTTTCTGTATTTGCTTCCAGCAAAAGAAATTCCGACAGACCAGAATCTGAATATACAGATAAACTCCAACATTACACCAGCGGTCACAGTATGTACCTTTTTACTGCAAGTTTTTGATATTTAGACTAATAGCCATTAGTGCTGTAGTTTGTGAAACTAATGTTATTTCAAGATTGGATGTGTCAAAAAAATTACAGAAAGAAATCAAGTTTCCCCTGTGTTTTCACGTTTCAGTTTTTGCATGTATATCTGTTGCTCTTTCTTCTATTTTTCTGTTGAAGTGTCACCGGGAATGAAGATCTACATTGACCCCTTCACATATGAAGATCCCAATGAAGCGGTTAGAGAGTTTGCTAAGGAGATTGACATTTCCTGTGTAAAGATTGAACAAGTGATTGGAGCAGGTAAAACAAAGAAGTGCCTTAGAAAGGAAACGATATTAGGTGTAAGTAAAGACAGGCACTGATTGGTGAGGTTTTAAAAAGATCTTAGAATCCTTGTTCTCGAGGTTTATAATACTTAGTACATCAGAATGTGACTGTCTTGACCTTTATTATTATATTAATTGTTTATTCAAAGAAGGTAGTATCAAAGGTTTCTTTATCAAAAGGTTAAATTAAGAAGTCACTGCACTGTTGTGACAGTGCTAGAAACTAAAAATACCTTAAACATAGCTTTTCTGCCTAATTATTCTCTATCATGACTGCCTAGATTACAGCAGTTTACGAAAACTTTGATAGTGACAGAAGATGACACAAAATGAATACATTATAATACATAACATGTCATTTACCTTCTGTCAACCTGACAGGAGAGTTTGGAGAAGTGTGCAGTGGAAACCTCCGACAGCCTGGGAAAAGGGAGATATTGGTGGCCATAAAGACTTTAAAGGCAGGGTACACTGAACGCCAGAGGAGGGACTTTTTGAGTGAAGCATCTATCATGGGTCAGTTTGATCATCCCAACATCATCCATCTGGAGGGAGTGGTTACCAAGAGCAGCCCTGTAATGATCATCACTGAATTCATGGAGAATGGATCCCTTGACTCATTCCTCAGGGTAAAAGAGATATTGTACAATTCAATACAAGTATAGTAGTATGTGTGTGTGTGTGTGTGGGTGGGTGGGTGTGTGTGTGTGTGTGTGTGTCAATACTGTACTGAAAAAAGAAGAAAACAGGGAAAACAAGTAACATTAATGAGCAAGTGAGGGTGTTTACTCATCAAATTTCACTGAGCTTAAATTCTTCCAAATATTTTTTGTTATATGTGTGGATTGCCATTTTCTGCTTGTTGATTGATAGACTTCAAATTACATCATATGAAAAGTTGTTTTATATTATGAAGAATTTAATTTATTTTCTTCCATTTAGCCTGGGAGTCCACTTCTCAGGCATTCCAGCTTATGAATTTAAGTAAGGTCATGGTCAAGGGGTTTTAAAATCTATCCATCCATCCATTTTCTTTTGTTTATCCGGGGCATCACAGTGGGAGAGCCTAATCAAAAAAGCCCAGACATCTCCTCCAGGTTATCCCAGGGAACACGATGCTTTCCCAGCCAAGCCAAGAGATGTAAATCTCTCCAGAGTGTCCTTGGTCTGTCCCAGGGCCTCCTTCTGGTGGGACATGTTCGAAAGAACTCACACCAGAAGCGCCCAGGAGGCATCCTAGTCAGATACTCGAACCACCTCAACTGGCTCCTTTCAATGTGGAGAAGTAGCAGCTTTATTCTGAGCCCCTCTCCAATGACTGAACTCTTCATCCTATCTCTAAAGAAGAGCCATCCTTCTGAGAAATTTAATTTCTAACACTAGTATCTGCAACCTAAGGTCAACAGCACCCCACTCCCACTCTACACAATGCGAATATAGTACCCTCCTGAGTCATCCGACGGTCATCAGCTGCCTCTGACGGGCCCACAGGCTAACCTTCTATGACTTGATGGCTCCCTTCACCTCCAATGTCCGCTATCTGGTTTGAGGATTACAACCACGACAGGCACCAACCACCTTGCGGACACAGCTCCTTGCAGCAACCTTAGCAACAGATGTGCAGAATATGGTTCATTTGGACTCAATGTCAAGTTCTGCTGGAGGTGGGAGTTGAAGATCTCCTGTACCAGGGTCTCTGCCAGGCATTCCCATTCTCTCCACTACATGTTTGGGTGTACTAGGTCCAGAATCCTCTCCCCCGCTACCTGACCAGGTCATGATGAGATAACAGATCATCTCCCCTCATTAGCCAATTATCCAGAACATATATCTGTGACCTAGGGTGTCTTGGTGCCACGTGCACCTATGGATATCCTTATGTTTAAACATGGTGTACGTTATGGACAAACTGTGATTTGCACAGAAGTCCAAACACAAAACACCACTCGAGTCCAAATCAGGCAGGCCGTTGTTCTTGATCAACCCCCTCCAGTTCTTTAGTTCAGTAAGACAACAGAGTCACCAGATGGAGCACCCTCAATCATCCCAGTCAGTGACTCTTAGAAAGTTGGGTTATAATAATAACAATAATATTAATAAAAATAATAATACCTGTTGTTTGGCACATAAGTGCAAATGACAGTCAGGATCTATCCCCTGAACCAAAGGGTCTCAAAATTAAAAGAATACCAAGAGCAACTCTAGACTCGAACAGAGTCCAATCCCCAGGAGGCTGGTTACAGAGCCCAAGGCTAGCCTTGAGGTGAGCCCAACTATATC
Source organism: Etia nguti (assembly GCA_015106755.1). Taxonomy (NCBI): domain Eukaryota; kingdom Metazoa; phylum Chordata; class Actinopteri; order Cichliformes; family Cichlidae; genus Etia; species Etia nguti. The sequence continues at coordinate 5,453 of VUQG01014823.1, forward strand.
TAGCCTGTATCTCTCGACCTCTTGAACCAACTCAGGCTCCTTCCCTGCCAGGGGGGGTTGATGTTCCATGTCTCAATAGCCAGCCTTGATAGGCAGGAATCAGACTGCCATCCACTTTGGCTGTAGCTCAGGAGATAGACCAGGTCATCTACTCATCAGAAAGTTTGTGGTTCGATCCCTGGCTCCCCCAACCTGTCATGCCAAATAACCTTGGGCAAGATACTATCTCTGAGTGCTCTGGGAGAGTAGAAAAGCGGTATATAAGAATCAGTCCATATACTATTTACATTGCACCTCCTGGTGCATGCTGTTTCTTCTTCTGAGCCCATGAGGAGTGTTTTGTGGTGTGTGTGCTAGATCTGACCTTGCTATGTTACTTTACGTGGCTGTCAAAACATGAAAGCTTTTTTTTGTGAGCTCATAACTGCAGAAACCTGTCTAGAAACTATTATGTGTACTTAGTTTCCAGTTTTCTGTCACAGCAGTTTACAGAACTCGTCTCATTTCACTGGCTTCCTGCTTTGTCCAGTAGCAACACTACAATAACAGCTAGACATTTATCAATTTTTGTCATCAATGTGTAATCATTTTTCAGTGCACTGACCTCATATTATTTTTCATCACTTGTACTGACATGTCAGTTATTCTGTACACATACAGTATATTTACTATCAACCAATTCAGAGTTGCCAATATTCCTAACAGATATATCTTAACACTAAGCGGAAACTCCAGTCCCCAGCAGAAACCCATGCAGGCACAGGGAAAATATGCAAACTTTACATAAAAGGTTCCTATCAGACCAGGAGATCTGAACCAAGAATGTTCTGGCTGTCAGCCAAGAGTACTAACCACTGCTAAAAACATTCATATTATTGCCAGGTCCTTTTCACACGTGTTTCTGCCACCACCCCCCTCTTAAGAGTGCCTCAACTTGAATCTTAATAAATCAATGTTGAACTTTTTCTTTTTTTTATTGTTTGTTTCTTGCTAAAGCAGCCCCAAACAAAATTTGCAGACCTGCTGTATATAACCTGGTACCCTGGTACTCTGTTTTTCAAGAGAATTTTTACAGTTTAATCCCTGAAAAAGGCTGCATATGGAAGCAGGCAGAGTGGTTGCGACATAATGCTCAGACATTTATCCAAAAGAGTCCAGTATTTTTTCACTTAGTTTTATAACAACATGTCATGTTTGGAGAGTCAGCACATGTGGTTTGTGTGGAGTGAATTTATATTAATTTACACTAATTTGATGTTTTCTTAAAAGCAAAATGATGGGCAGTTCACAGTGATACAGCTGGTGGGAATGCTGCGCGGCATTGCAGCAGGAATGAAATACTTGTGTGACATGAACTATGTCCATCGAGACCTGGCAGCGAGGAACATCTTGGTCAACAGCAACCTAGTGTGCAAAGTGTCTGACTTTGGCCTGTCACGTTTCCTTGAAGAGGATACTTCAGACCCCACTTACACCAGTGCTCTGGTGAGTCCTTATCAGTGACTACAGAGACCTCCATTCAGTACATTTCAAGTCAAGTACTTCAAGTTGCATTATAAATTCTGTCATAAATGAACTTCTTCTTCTTAGGGGGGAAAGATTCCCATCAGGTGGACAGCACCAGAGGCCATTCAGTACAGGAAGTTCACCTCCTCAAGTGACTGCTGGAGCTATGGCATAGTCATGTGGGAGGTGATGTCATATGGAGAGAGGCCCTACTGGGACATGAGTAATCAAGATGTCAGTAAAGCCCTTTAAAATTACTGATATTTGTGTTTAAGATAAACAATGATAAACTGCCAGATAGTGGTAATTGTTCCCTTGGGCTTAAGTTAACCAGTTTGAATTTACTTCCAAAAGAATGTGGTAACGGCCCATTATTGCTTCGGTTGTCAGTCAGAGAAAATCTTTTGTGGCTGAAATTGTACCTGAAATCGTCAGGTCGCAGAGAAATGAGAAATGTGCATAAACTAAATAAACCTTGATGCACACTACTTACTCCTGAGAAACAACCCCATCCCTCCGTCACCAAATGTTTAGCTTTGGCACAATACAGGCAGATAAGTACAGTTCTCTTGGCAATGCCATCCATCAGATTGCCAGATGGAGAAGCATGATTCGTCACTCCAGAAAACACATCTCCACTACTCTAGAGTCTAGTGGCAGCGTGCTTTACGCCTCTGGAGCCGACACTCCAGAAACACAAGCTCTCTATGCACTGTTCTTGAGCTAATCTGAAGGCCACGTGAAGTTTGGAGGCCTGTAATAATTAACTCTGTATAAAGTTGGCGACTTCATCTAAAGGACCAGCACGGTGGACTGTGTTAAACATGTCCATGTCCCAACTTATTTGAGATTCAAAATGGTCTCATCTGTTTCTTAAAATAGTACATTTTCTCAGTTTAAACATTTGCTATGAGAATAAAATACCACTTTATTAGATGTGCAAGTCATTTCTTTTTGTCGATTTAAAAAAAAAAATCCTGTCCTGTTTGGCAGCTTTTTGCAATCAGAATTATGATCTGAATGCATTCAGTTTTTATTTACATTTTGCACCTTACTCCAAGGCTTTTGTTTTAACCATGCGTTTTCATGCAAATTGTTTTAGGTAATCAATGCAATAGAGCAGGACTACAGGTTGCCACCCCCTATGGATTGTCCTAGTGCACTACATCAGCTAATGCTTGACTGCTGGCAGAAAGATCGCAACAACCGACCCAAATTCAGCCAGATTGTCAGCACACTGGATAAGATGATCCGCAATCCCAACAGCCTGAAGGCCATGACACCACTGTCATCAAGGTAAGACAGGAAGAACCATTATTTCACACTGACAGTTGCTGACACCCAATCATCTTTTTAACTTTTAGTTCTTTTGTCTTTTTCTATCCACCAGTGTTCATTTAGCTCTCCTTGATCGCAGCACTCCAGATTTCTCCTCTTTCAGCACCGTGGAGGAGTGGCTGGATGCCATAAAAATGGGCCAGTACAAGGAGAACTTCACCAGTGAAGGCTTCACCAGCTTTGATGTGGTGTCTCAAATGACCATGGAGTATGTTAGATACTTTTCTTATATCAAAAACAGAGGTCTCAAAAACACACACTAGCTGATGAGTTAGAATGCGGGAACAATGGGGAAGTGTAAGGATTTGAGCGAGGGAAACCTTGGGCCTTGTGGATATGTGAATATTATTTAGATACCTACTACCTACCTAAGCATTGTTGCAAACCATGTACACAAGGGATGTCAAACTCATTTTACATTGTGGGCCACATACTGTACACCCCACTTTGACCTTAAATAATCTTAAAGTGACCAGTGAAACTACATTCTAAATGTAGTTCATTGTTAAGTTACTGTGGACTCATTAATAGTTGAAAAACAGTATCTTACCTGTCATTTAAGTGTTTAACTGTTAGTAACTGCTTTAATGTAGTATGAAAGAAACAGAAACGTATTCATGGAAACTGTCACAGTCTGGCTGAGGCAGACTGTATGGAGTGAGGAGTGGACCCAAAATGCAGACACGAATGAACGTGAAACAAAACTTGATATAAACAAAGTGAGCCGTTTAATATGGCTGATGGAAAAATACTCAGGCAAACAAAGATGATCCTAAACAAACAACCTAAACTGGGGAAGTTACCTGGCACATGAAACATGGCAGCTTGGAAACATGGTAAGGAATAACGGACAACCTGACAAAGAATAAACAGAAACACACAGACTAAATACACACAAGGGTGATCAAGGGAAGTGGAAACACATGGAGAAAAAGCTGACACTAATCGGACATAACGAGACAAAGGAAGCAAAACCGACTACACTGACATAGGACACAGACCTTCAAAATAAAACAGGAAACATGAGACGCAGACATGACAACATGAACTTGACAACAAAAGACATGCAGACATGAAACACATAAAGGACAAGGGTGACTTAACACAGGGGTTGAAAACACAAGGGGAAACTAATAAACAAATTAACTTAGAAAACCCAATGAACTTAAACATAACATCAAAATAAACTAAAACTCAAAATGCTGGGTCAAAAGACCCAGGAACATGGCAGCGACACAGGTGAAACAAACCCGAAGGCCGACCGCGCGGAAGGCAGCGGTGACGACGCAGGTGAGGTAAATCCAAAAGCCGGCCGCGCAGAAGGCAGCGGCGGCGACACAGGTGAGGTAAATCCAAGATGTCCAGCCAGCGGCCTGGAAGGTGGCCGGCAATGTTGAGGCGTGGACCGGAGGGCGGCATGGCGGTCGCAGTACCAGACGAAGCAGGACCAGATGAGGCAGAACCAGACGAGGATGACGCTGCAGGTGACGGTGTGGAAACTGCAGGTGGTGGCGCTGCAGGCGATGGTGTGGAAACTGCAGGTGGTGGTGCTGCAGGCGACGGTGATGGCTGGATGGGCTACTCGGACCCCCCAGCGGAAGCAGGAGGCTGGAGCGGTTCCTCGGACCCCCAGTGGAAGCAGGCACAGAACCAGCAGGCGCGGAGCCCTCTGGCAAACACAGAACAAAACCGGCAGAACCGGAGTCCTCTGGCACACACGAGGCAAAACCAGTAGGCGTGGAGTCCTCTGGTAGACACAAGGCAGGCTGGAGCTGTGCAGAGCACTGGCTCTGCTCAGGCAGTGACAGCAGGGTGCAGTCCTCAGCTGGCTTCTTAGCCTCCGGGGGTCCAGAATCAGCTGAGGACTGAAACTCAGCCTCTGGGGAGGCCCTGGAGTGAGTAACAGTCTCTAAACTGGCCAGCTCTTGAGGAACCATTACAGTCGTATGTTTGTCTCTCTGCTTTGAAAAGGTGGTAGAAAAACAGTCCCTTACGGGCTGCACTGACATAGCCCTAAGCACAGCAGAAGCGGGTGAAGGTGATGGCTGAATAGGTGGTGGAGTTAAGGACTGAACTGAGGGTTGAGCTACACCCTGAGCAGGTAACTGAACTGCAGACAACGGATCAGGTAACCGAACTGCATACAGTGCTAAAGGTTGAGCTACAGGCTGCGCTAAAGGCTGTATTGATGGCAAAGCTGATGGCTGAGCAGATGAGTGGGCTAATGGCAAAGCTACCGCCTGAGTGAGTGACTGAGTTGAAGCCTGAGTGGCTGACTGTAGTGCCGGTTGTTGCAGAAGTGGAGCAGGTGAAAAACTGTCCTTAACATACTCTGAGTGGGGTTTAATTGTCTCGGGAGAGACAAACATGGAATAAACTGCCTCAGAGTTATCAAGTCCTGGCTCAGAAGGGCCGGAAGAAGCACAGTTTTTTTACTTTCACGGAAGATTTGAAAATGCCAACTTAGGTGAGGTCAGTTATGATGGAGGTAGGTAAGCTATGGCCATTATCCCTCGTCACACAACAAACAACCCCTGAAGAAAAAGTCCCAAAATCTGGGGAAGACAAAGTGAAGTGAGTCCAGTCCAACTTCGTACTGTCACGGCTGCGGCAGCAGTCGTGTGGTGTTGTGAAGGAGGACCCAAATGCTGGCAAAAGCTGTGCTGCGAGTGAGCTTTATTTACAGAATGGCAAAGTGGCAAACAGGAAATGAGAAACGGGCTAGACATAAACTAAACTGGGAAAACTAGAAACCAAACCTGGAATAATGATATATGGAGACACACGGGATGAAGAGCAGAGAGACGCTGAGACACACGGGATGAAGAGCAGAGAGACGCTGAGACACACGGGATGATGAGCAGAGAGACGCTGAGACACACGGGATGAAGAGCAGAGAGACGCTGAGAACACCAGTTAATGCAGACGAGCCAACAAAGAGCACAGACAGACCCCCAATATATATACACACAAGGTAATCAGGCAATGACACACAGGAGGGACACACAGCTGAACCTAACCGACATGACGAGAGACAAAGCTGAAGACACAGACCTTCACAATAAAACAGGAAACACAACATACACACAAAGACACAGACTCAGAGACACGGGCTTCACACAGAGACTTGACTGAACAGAAAACAGAGAGAACAAGGAAACCAAAACCTAGGAACTAGAAATCAGAAAACATAACCAGAATAAACTAAAACACAAGATAATATTAATTATCCCAAAACACTGAGTCATCAGACTCGGGACCATGACAAAGGGTTATATGTAAAAATAAATAAATAAAAAATAAAAACTTCTGCTGTCTGGAAATATGAGAGGTTAAGGTAAGTGGGTAAGACAATATTCTGCCATTACTGATAATAGTGTTTGCCTGCACCATCACTTCTAAGTACTCTTACACAAATGGACACAGATTTTAAAGAGCAACTTAGCGACCATGTCTTACCAGAAATGGTTCTCACAAGCAGTTTGGTTGAGCTAGAAAATAAAGCAACCATCTATCTGTCCAAGCGCAGACTAGGGTTGGAAGACAAGGACAGCATTACTGCAGATGCTCCACCATTCCACCAACCATCTCATGCTCCACCCTCCTGTCACTCATGGATAACATTAAAAAAGAAATTTAAAAAAACTTAAAAACTATCAATGTCTATCATTGTTTAAAACACCTGTGCTCCATAGTACCTTGTTACAACAAAATGCCAATGCTGTGTACAAGCCTGTGAAATTCCTCCCTCATATAAGTCCTGCAGCTGAGGTATTAGGTACACTGCTGGGAAAAACACCGGAGCAATGATTGCCTCCTCGTCTGTAGATTGTTTGCTAGATTGAGCATTTGACAGCCCAGTGTGCTTTCCTCTTCACTATACCACTTTTATTTCACTACATTAGCATCTTATACTTGACCTGATGTGTATATTTTCATTCTCGTTCATTCGACTCATATGCTTTGGTACAGTTTTTTTTCTTAATGCTAATTTTAAAGACCCTAGAACACATTCACAAGCTTTATTACAGTTTCTCCCTTGACACAGACACAATTCCTCAGACCCATGCCCATATATACAGTAGTGCATATATATACAAATCATATTAAATGTAATGGTAGCATACTCTTATCATCTTGAGAACCTAAAATAGATATATGCTGCTGTCTATGGAGATAACCCAGTTGCCCACACATGCGCTGTCATCAGCACAAGGACGCTCACACAAGCAGACAGGTCTAAACAAACTTAAATATAGGAGACGCATCAGCATACTCACAGATGCCTCTCAGATGTGAGTTAATACCTACCCACACTCACAGGCACTTAAAGTATTTGTGCACACATAAAGTTGCAGTCAGGGTTTTTCACACATGGGAACGTGCTAACAAATAAACCCCAAACCCTTCTGCTGTATTGATGCTATTGCTGATAGAGCAGAAGAGAACATTTTTTGGATTATTTTATATGTTTAAATGGGACGTTGTTTAAATGTGTAGTAGTTTCCATACATCTCCAGGACAAAGCCCCCCCCCCCCAAAAAAAATATAAAAAGAAGACTCTCTTACGTTCAAGGCTGAATTAATTCTTCATGGCACAGATTATGCTCCATATTGACATGATAGTGTCACACAGTTACTGCAGTTTTGTCAGCACTGTAGTCAAAAAAGGATCGGCATGGTCAGCAACTCGTGTAAGGTGTGGTATTTTAAATGATGCCCAGTTAGAACTATAAGGGACCCAAAGTGTGCCAAGACAGTATCTCAACACACTGTTGCATTACCAGCACCTGCCTGAATTTTTGATAAAAGCAGGATGGTTCTTTTATGCCTTTTCCCCCCGAATTGTAATCCTGTGATCAAAATATCCCAACAGAAATCCGCTCATCACCGCAAGTAACATTTTTTCCAGCTTTCTGTTGTTCAATTTTTTGTGACACTATCTGCCTCAATTTACTGTTTTTAGCTGACAGGAGTGTGGTCTTCTGCTGCTATAGCACATCTGCTTCAAGGTTTGACGTGTTGTGTGTTCACAGCTGCTTTTCTGCATGCCTTCTTTATCTGGATGATTAACACTGACCTTAAATTCATGATGTAGCTTCTCACTTGTGTCAAATAATTATTTGTCTCGGGATGGTGGGGTGCAAGGAAATGTGCTCGATGTTGATTTCATTTGAACATGGCAAAAATGTATTTTAAATTGATTATGAATTGAGTTTCATAAGGTACAGCTGTGTCGCCACAGGTTCTTCTGATCTTATGGACTTTGGCCACAAGGTGGCAGCATTGTGATTATGCCAAGTGCACCTTGGTCTATTGTTGGGTACACATTTGTTTTGGGCTGAGCCGGAGGTGCATGTGAGGCAATGTTAGGCTGGTATAATATGCTGAAATATACTTATATGAATACTTTTAAGAAGTTACCAGTTGCTATTTGAGCAAGATTTTGCATTTCTTTTAAGCTATGTTATTATGTAAGGGATAGAGACCACTGCACTCTCCAGAGTATCCAAATGTGGAGTTCGTTAGTTAAAAATGTAATGAAATGTAGCAATACAAATTATGCATTTACCATTTCACTGTCATTTGACAGGGTTGTGGTTTAGCATCTTTTTTCTTGTGTAAATCTTTTTCTGTCGTATTTTTGAGTTGTTTGTGTTTTGCCAAAACCAATGAATTGTAGCAAATGAGGAACATGTTAAGTCATCCATTTATGGTGTTCCATGCAAATTTGTGTCCTTTTCTGCATTAGGGCTACAAGAACCCTGCTTATTTTGTCCCACGTGGCAACTAATTTCCTGTGCTACACTCACTTCTAATGAGTGGTTATTTGAGTTGCTGTTGCCTTCTTATCAGCTCGGAGCAGTTTAGCCATTCTCCTCTAACCTTGGCCATCAGCAAGGCATTTTCAGAACTGCCATTTACTGGATGTTTTCTCTTTTATGGAGAATTTTCTGTAAAACCCAGACGGTTGTGTGGGAAAAATCCCAGCAGATCAGCAAGTTCTGAAATGCTCGGACCAGCCTGTTTGGCACCAGCAACCATGCCGCCTTAAGAATCACTTAAATCACCTTTCCTTAACCATTTTAATACTCAGTTTAAACCTCAGCAGGTCATCTTGGTGACATCTACGTGCTTAAATTTGCTGTTGACATGACATGACATGAGAAGGTGAGTTTTTATACTGATAATGTTATCTTACATGCACTAATGTGTATTATTGTCTAAGAGGAAAGTGTGGTAGAATAAACAGCTAATGTGTATTTGGAAGTATTTACCTCAAGTCAGCAAAAAGGCATTTTATTAAAGCAAAACTCAGTGGAGTCTCAAAATATAGCAGAAAACACGTTTTTTTTTGCCTTCCATTTTGGATTTATGTTTATCCATGTGAATCATTAGAGATTCACAATTTTGAGTTTTAATGTAGCTTAAAGAAAAGTCCTAGGTGATATTATGTAATAAAATGTTACTTTATGAGCTACTAGTTGTTCTTTTTCAATGATCTGGGAAAGTACATTTATGGCCCATTCTCCCTGTGGCCTCCCACACGGCAGCAGAGGTCAGCAAAAGCACTGAAAGAAGAGTTTCAAAGGTTTATGCTGGCATGATTTCAGTAGGGAGAAGGGATGTAGATGTGAAGCTGGTCTTGAGGCTGAGGGTGGATGGCAGTAAACTGGCAGCTTCCTGAAGCACGTGTTGGGATTGCTGTTATACAGAATGGCACCCCTGTAAACTGCAAATGACTGGCAAGTTAGGCAAAGAAAAAGTCCTGAATAACATCTCCATGGCTCTTCTTGTAATGGTTATAAGGAGGTTGATTCATAATATGCAGTTGTATTGTGTACTGAAGTCAACTGGAAAACCCCTACTGCCTTCTGAAAAAAAGAAAAAAAGGTTGAGGGATAAAGACCTTTTCTCACTTCTTCTTTTATGTAGCTTATGTGTCTTTAAAGCTCAGCAGTGGTGCTTTCTTCTTGATTGTCTTGATACTCAGTCCACAAACGCACATAAACTGGCAAAAGTGGATGCCGGCAGCAAACAATGCTTCAAAGTTTCTCTTAAAACAGCTAACTTTAACGCTGCCATCAAGAATGCCACTTCTTTTTCAATATATGTTTTTGATTCCATGTAAATATTTACTTAAGTGACTTAATACCCATTTCTTTTCATGAAAAAAGAGAGAGAGAAAAATGTTCCTACGCAAGGAGCGGTTACTGTCGGTGTAGGAAATATTCATGCATCAGCCACTTAACACTAAACCTCAACCTAAGCTCAACCTAAAGGGCAACTTAACAGAAAGGGCAAGTGAGGCACAATCTGTGAAATTAAACTGAACTGAACAGAGCTTTTATAAGCAGGTGCAGCTAAAACCAGTGAAAAACATTCCTCAGAGGCATAGTCTGTGTTTTGTGGCTCCATCATTTAGTGTCGTTGTTACTTTTACTGATTTCACTTTATTCTATTTGTAACAAAGTGTCTATAAAAAGGTGTAAATATATGTTACTTACTTACTTACTGCTCGTCAGTATAGAGTGACAGTTCACTTGCATTTGCAAGCGTATATGTTTTTGTTGTACAAAACACTGTTTTTATTTCTATTCATCGTAAGACTCAGATATCGAAGCATCTCGTTAATGAGCTGAACGGCTCCAAGCTCATTGGTTTTGGCCCTTATCACACATTCTCCTTCTGTGCGACTGAACTAATAAAACGTCTGGCTTCTCCTGATGAATTTATTTATTAAATCTTTCGAAGATCCTGCTACTTAGGTTCAAATTTTCCTGGGATCTCTTTTACTGAAGTGAACTCGTGCAAGTTACAATCGATGTGTCTGGAGCAGAGTCTGCTGAACGATGCTGTGAATATGCCTCAGTAAACAGAGTAATCAAAGCAAATGTGATTATAGATTGTGGGAATTTGTTGAGTAGTTAACATCACAGAACTGGGGACTACACGTGCTCACAATTCACATCACATTATATGATTTTCCAGCATTTTCAAAACAAATATTCAGTTTGGATTGGGTTTAAGTGGGAATGATCATAATTTAGCATCAGATAGCTTCCTTCTATCCATCCATCCATCTTTCACTTTTTGTCTTCGCTTATTCAATCGAGGGTTGTGGGGGTGCTTGGGCCTATCCCAGCTGCCATAAAACAGAAGGCAGGGTAGACCCTGGACAGGCCACGGTCTAACACAGGGCTAACACAAAGACACAGACAAGCAATCACACCCATGGCCAACTTGGAATTGCCAGTTAACCTAACCTAATTAACCTTTACACAGAAAGACTCTGGTCAACCACAACCTTCAAACCCAGGACCTTTTTGCTGCGAGGCAACAGTGGAAACCACTTTACCACTGTGCCAAGCTTCAGATTTTTGTTGCATAAACATAAGACAAAAAGACACAATGTTATTATTACAGGATGTTTAAACTTTACATTTAGAAGGTTTCCCAAAGCTCTAGGAGATTTACACTTTCCAAACTTCTTTTGGCCTTTAGTATTCATACTATAAAAACTTAAAGCCAGTAATCTAAAACAGAGGATTGGTTTTTTGCCCACTGCCCTGTTCTCCTAGCTGTATAGGCATATCTAGCAGCAGAGGTTTATATAAAAAAAAATAGTCTTTTTTGTAGATTAATTTGGGTAAGTTGGCTCTCTAAATACCTCAGAAGGAGATGTACACAGCGTAGCCCATATAAAGGAAAAGTTCTGTGATGCCTGAAGACACAAAAAAAAATTGCATAATAAAAACCACTGTCTCTGTTGCTCACCTCCTATAGGCTATGTAGTTATGAAAACAATCCATATGGACAACAGTGATTAAAAAATCACTACAGCAAATACTGACTTTGAGCTTTAGCAGGATATTAAAGAAGAATGTGATTCGGTGAAGTTTCATTGGGAATAATTAATAGGTCTAGTCATGTGTGACTCTCTTGCTTTGGGGTCATTCACGCTGCTGCTGTAGGTAATACAACTACAATATAACTACTTTTTTTTTTTCTTAATCCTGGATTATATTTATGGTTATCTCATTAATAACCTCTTTCAGACAGGTCTGGATGTGCACTTCATGATTGTAGGTGACAGCACAAGGGCAAAACACAGAGGGATTTGGTGGAGGGAGAGGGCCACCTTAATTTATTCCATTATTTCAAACAATTATGTATATCTGGTATTACCTAATGGTGTCTAATGGTGCCAGTTCTAGTTGTGCTTAATCTGCAGTTGAAATAATTAGCCATCTGGGGTGCTGTCTCTAGCACTTGATACCCTATGGACAGAGGGTGGTGCTTGCCTGCACGTAGATAGTGCCGACATGGCTAGAAACAAGAAATTAAGGATCAGAAGATTAAAAGTTTCATTAACAAGGTCCTCAGTTTTTCCCTGATAATACAGCTGGTAAATATTTGACACTGCAAGGTGAATTTAAATTCAGTCATTACTGACACCCATGCATGTGTACATGTGTCTATGGTGGAAGTAATTTGAGCCTTAGACCGGGGGTGTCAAACAGAAGGCCCAGTGGCCAACAAAGACCAACTGGAAAGCTTTGGAAAATGTGAAGGAGGGCAGAAATGATGGATTTCAACTGTATTTTCAGGGGCTTTATACTTTTCTCCTGCTGATAAAGACTACCCCAATTGCCATTCATAATTGAATAGTAGATAGAAAAAACGTAGATGCACCGTTAAAATTGCACTTTTTCTTATATTAACCTTTTATTCACTGTGAGCCCGACAGCAGGCCCATTTTACAAGCCCTTTTTAAAAGACCATAGCTCTGTTACCTCTGTTAACAGTTTCAGAAAGAAGAGAAAACAAGCTTTACTGGGATATTTGTTGAATCACAGTAGTACAAACCATTCGTAGCGTACAGCTGTCTGAACATGTGTGCTTCACATCACTGTACAGCTCAACCATTTTGGGCTAGAGAGAAAATTCCTGATTCCTGATTCCCCATTTTAGACAATAAGAGGTCTGGAAAATGGAGTAGCTTTTATTTTCTTGCTTTGCACAGCACTTCAATGGCCTGTTAAATGTTGGTGTTAGTAATTAGGTAATTACGGTTAAGTTTAGACAGTTATGATAGGATAGGATTGGGCTAGCTAAGGTTATGATGCGTCCTATTGATTTGTGGCCTCACAAAGTGCACACTTTGACACACTCAGACACTTCTCACTTGCTACACCTACATGTACTGTGTGTACTTGGCCTCTGTTGTCTGACTGTCTGACAACAGAGAGCAGCTCTGGGATTTTTCCAGTGGGTTCCTGGATGTTTATGGAGGACACTTGTGAAATTGTGTAATGGTTCAAATGTGAATGTGTGGTGAGGAGGTTATGTAAGTCCATCGCTCACATCTGATTCATACGTTCTCAGATCTGCATGAGCGTGTTTGTGTGTTTGTTCAGTAAAGGGTGGTACTCACAAAATAGTGGAGTGAGACACCTTCCTATGCCCCCCAGCATATATAAACATACCGCCAACATTCAAAGTCTTGAAGAGACGCTAGCAAGGGCAAAGCGAGTAGGTAGAATGTAACACGGAAAAGTGCACGCCCACAGAGGCGCATACACGTAGACACCTGCAACGCAGCATGACCAATTTCAGTTTTGCAAAGAAGGTCAGAACACAGACGTGATTCACTTCCCCAACGTGGGGAAACACATTTGCCTTTAAAAACCTTTATGTGGGGATCTAATTGCAAATCCAAACATAAACCCTCAGGTTGTCCTCATTGCAGGTGTGAGACAGCCATTTGGTTTTTGCGCTGTCTGAATAGCTTCACATCTAAATTGCTACTTGTCTCAATGAGAAAAGCATAATAACAGAATTACTGTTTGCCTGGACCTTTAAATGAATATTAAAGTGAATACCAAGGTAACAGAGACAATTTGCTGGGTGTTGTTGTTGATGCCTGGGACCCTGTTAGTTAAAAGGGATATTCCTACATATTCAAGACTCTCCATTCATTCCTTGCTTTCTTCCAGTGTCTACTTAACTCTTCTGAATGCTGTAGCTAACGTTCCAGGGTTTTAATAGTGGGATTTATTGTGAGTCGTATTATAAGAGATATAAGACATTTATTTATGACTTAGCAGCACTTTTTTAAAACTTCTTCATCTAAGTAAAGGAATAGATTTCTTGTCTAAATTCCCTGCATCAGGTTATTTGCACCAAAAACAAACAAACAAAAAAAAACTTTTAGCCCTTCACTTTTTCTTCATTGCTACAATAATTTGCTTAAAGTTGACCATCATCCTTCACCTTGCTTCCCTTCACTGGGTTCTGGTAAAATTTAGAATTTATTTTTCGAAAGTTTATGAATTATTTATAAAGCCCTATATGACCAGGCTACTGTATATATAACATACATACAAATGCACACATATAGCATATATTAAACCACACTTTTGGAGTTGTAGCACTTTAAAATTTAAAAACTGCCCTGCTCAGGTCATCAGGTCAGCTGAAGCTTCTGAAGGCTTTTCCTGGATCTTTCGCAAATTATTTTTTTGATATAAATTTGTCTGTTTCGTTTCTCTTAGGTTATAGAGGAACAGCACAGCCTCTACTTGGACAAAAAGGCCAGAACAGAAAATCTGAGGTGCCAACAGATAAGTTTCATTTTCCAACAGAAAAAAAAAACAGAGAGAGAGAGAGAAGCAGTGAAAAGACCTCTTGTTTCTTTATTTACTGGTCTACTGTTATGATGCAACTTCATAAATCACAACTGACAGCAGTCCAATTACAGTGATGGATTACCTTTGCCAGCTAAATTCGAAGATTTGCTGTTTACTAATCCTGGTTGAAACGATATGGGAGTGAACACCTTACGGCAAAAAAACCCCCAAAAAACTGATTCAGAAAATCTTTTCAATCATATCTGCCTTCTTGAACCACGCTGATACATGTATACTTGATCGCTATGAAAACCTGTGTGTGTGTGTGGGGGGGGGTGTTTTTCATTCTACTGACCTGAACAGAGCCAGTTTATAGGAAACTAAACTTTTGGTTTCAAGGCGTGTGTTCCTGGTATACATGTAAGGGTGTGTACATACCGTATCTTTAGTGCATGTGTTAGTATCCCTGGGTCTGTTCCCTCTGTTTTCTGGACTTTTGAAGGTTGATGTGTTATTTGTTTGGTCTGCGATTTGGTTTATTATGTAATTTCATTCTACAGTAGTCACTTGTATCTAGCTTTTCCTTCTGCTTCCTAGTTTAATCATTTCAAGATTCAAGATTCAAGATTTTTATTTTGCCATTTGCACACAGGACCAACAGTCCATGTACACTGGAATTCTTGTGCAGAGCTTTCCAAGTCAAATCATACTTTAACAGTATAACAGTATAATAATATAACAATATAAAGACAGAAAAAGCAGAAGGATAGAAATAAAGTCCGGAGTGGGGTAATCATTTGCATCTCTAGTTCTAGTTGCGTGTTCATTTTGCCTGTTCCCTTTCGTCTCCTGGTTGTCTTGGTCCTGTCTGTGTGTTCTCCCCAGCCCGTCATGTCTCCCTCTCGCTGTCCCGCACTGTCCCCCGCTTTCTTTGTTGTGTTTCCCGTTTTCTTTTGGTAGTCCTTGTCTCATGCGCATTGTGTTCAGTTTTTTTTTCCCTGTCACATTACGTCTAGTTTGCTCCAGCTGTGTTCCCATGTGTCTCCACTTCTCCTAATCACCCTTACGTGTATATATTGTGTCCGTCTCCCTTTGTCCCTCGTCAGAGCATCTGTTACATTCCTGTTGCTCTAGTCGTGGATCTATTTACCGGTTCCTGTGTCTACAAGTGTTCCTGGTTTGCTGTTTAGTTCCTTCTCACCCAGAATAAAGGCCTCACTTTCAGGTTAAACTTCTTCGCCTGCGCTTCGGTCCTCATTCCACTCACTACAACAGTATGAGCGTTTAATCGTGTGCGTGTGTGTGTGGGGGGGATGTAAAGGTGCATGCTCTGCTCATGAAAACAGCTCGGTCACAAAGGAAATAACAGGCCTTGATTTCCCCAAATGGTCCTGGGTAATAATACCTTTGTCCGCTCACTTATAAGCTGAGGCAAAGAAAAGAGGATGACATAACAAAATACAGTATGTGAGCTGTGTTTTGTGGGGACACACTTAATAAAGTAGCTGATTAAGACATTAGATTTTCTGACAGCAAACTAAAGGCTTACTCTGTTCAGCTTCATACCCAATTGTGTGTAGATGCTATCTCTGATCAAAGTCCACATGACTTCAAGGTGTAGGTTCAAATTATATTTGCTGACGTTATTCACGGTAAGCTTGAAACAGAGCCGTGAAAAACCTCATGGCAACAAAATGCGTCACAGGAGAGAATCAGACAAACATCTACAGTTTGATGTGTCACTGAATTTCATTTCCATCTTGTTTTCCATCACATGTGAGCTCATGTCACACTGCATGGGTTTACATGAAAAGAACAACAAGCACATAGTGAGTAAGTTTTCTGTTTACACATTAACAGGAACGTGCGGTTCATATCAGATTCTGAGCAAACACTAGATTGGGCAGAGTGACCTTTATTTCCAACTCAAACACATGCTACCATCCAAAGTGCACCTCGGCACACGGTTCACCGCTGCACGCTCTGAAATTCAGTTTTTCATCATTTACACAAACACCACCAGAATTTTCACTTCTGGTGGTGTTGGTGTTTGTGCTATGACAGAGGTATATTTTAGAAAAACGTTTTAATGAATCTGTTTTCCCGACTTTGGGCAGGAGGTGGCAGCACCACATTAGCAAACAGACATGAAGTGAAAAGAGGGAAGTTCTGCCATTTACTGGAAGTATCTACACACCTTTCCCAGACTAAAATTACTGGCAACAATAAAAACAAGTAGTGCTGGTACTAAGTGTGACTTTCAGGAATGTTTCTTGTTTTTTCAGTTTACTCTCTGCTTTCTTAATATTGTGCAAAGCAGTGATGATTCATTAGTTTGGAGAGTGCATTCAGTTTCCGTGTATACAAGTTTCTCAGGTGATTATATATATATATTAAATACGTGTAAATATTAAATCAATTTGAAAGAACAAAGAATTCAGATTCAGCACTGGCATCATTACGCGTGTCTTTTAAAGCTATTTTAGACCTGGTGGAAAACAGATAAGCAACTGTAGGCTGATAGGAAAACATTTTTGAATGGGACAAATGTCAGAAGTTTCTGAACTTCTGCTTTATGATCTGCTCTTCCTCCAACAATGTGTTATTTTCCATGCCATGTTTACCACATGCAGTAAGTTTGTTTTTGTTGTGTATTTCTGCTTCCCATCACATGACCTCCACACAGGTTTGGCCAACAAAGTCTGTACAACTGTTGTGGCTGAGGAACCATTACCCAAACTCATCTGACTGCAAACCATAAACAAATTTCAGTTCAGTGCGCATCACAGTTTCCATATCGATTAATTAAGTTTGTGTAAAATATGATAAGCAAAATCTGGTCTGGCTTAATTTACTTTAGCTTTCTCTAATGTAAAAATTAAATCTGCCTAAACCAAAAAACGACCAATAGCCGTGTCTGTTGGGAACTTTAAGCTTTGTTTTGTTTTTGTTTTGTTTTTTCTTGCATTTCTTTAGGAATAGGGAAACGTCTAAGTGAAATTACTGTCACTAGTGAACACCAGGAAAAATGTCTCTTCATAACAAAACTAACCAACCAATCTTTTCAACCACTAAAGTTAATGACATTTGACGCATGACAAAAACACACTGTGGTTGTCTGTCTGCTGGTTATAAAACACAAGCTGGAATCTGTTCTCATTGCATACAAAGTGTTTTGGGTAGGTTGACAAGTGTACTTTGCTTTTGAACCAGAACTCCACCTCAGCAGAGAGGAAATGGAAAGGCTTTCAGAAAAGGAAGTGAGGCCCCTTGGTACGTAGGAGAGGTTCCACTCGGGGAGAGGAATGCTATTCAAATGAAATCAAAGGACTGCTCGTTACACACTGTACTATACAGTATCACACCTCCCCCTCTTGTCCTCTGCTAATGAGCAAAGAAAAACTTTCTACTGTTTAGTGGGCCTCTTTGCTTAACCTTACTGATTTATTCTAGTGACTCCAGAAGGAACTCCAGAAAAATGCAATAACAAAAACAAAGCATTTGCCAACTGTTTATCATGTGTGCCTAACATAAAATATATCTCCTAGTGTCTTTGAGAAACTGATATCTTTAGTTTGCTTTTAGTTTGCTTTAGTATTATTAGAAAGTCAACCATTTCTAGAATATTCAGTTTTATACTTAAGTATATAATGAATGATACAGACAGGTTCAAAGACACATTCTTGATGAAGGTCTCTTTGAACTTGATCAAAGGACATTATTACAATGGGAACATTATTACTCTAATACTGTTTCCATTCCTCTTTATGTCATGTTTCTAGCATCACAACCTGAGACACAACATGCAACTAGAAGCTTTTGTGAACCTCATTTGCTTCTATGAACAGGAGACAGCAATGGCCACTGCTGCAGTCCTTTAAATCTACTAGTACATGCCCATGATACCGTATTGTTTAGCCTGTTTATACTGTTGGAAAACTGATATACTTGATCTCAGTTAGAGAAGTGGAAAGAATACAGGTGGTAGATGTTGTTTATATGAGAAAATAAGTAATTGAGCATAGTGATAGGTGGTTGCCAGGCATGTATAATTCATCTTTGTGGATATAAAGAAGATGTTACTGTAGTGAAATGAAAATGCTTTCATAAGGTGTTGTAGGTACACAAAGGCTAAAAACAGGTTTAGCCTGCTGCTGTGTGGTTGCTAGACAACGTGATGGAGTCATAATATGCATAGTTCTGCTTTTGTAGATTAAGCTTAGATATTATTGCTGTGAAATAAAAATGCTGTGCTATGCTTTTATAATAAGGTGTTTCATAGGCATAAATCATAAAAATTGGCCATTAAGCCATTTCTTGAAAGTTGTGTTGCAACATGATGGTGTCATAATATCTGATATAGATAAGAAAAATCAGGGGCCTACCCATGTCCCAAATTTGGCTGGTCATTTCCTATTAGCCTAAAATGAATCCATAGACAAAAAAACAGTCATTTGATGCCATATAAAGAAAGAACCCACTAAATGTATTGAAACTAGTAGCCATTTATGTTTAGCATAGCTTGAACTTTCACCCTTGACCATCCAGTGGCACCCACAATTTCAACTGTTGCAATGGAACGCCACTGCCCACCTCTTCTGCGTGGTCATGTCTATAGTTGTCTATGGGTCCAGTATGTATGAACGGTGGAAAACCACCTACAAGCCCTTGACACATCTTTAGAGTTGCACGTTGCTATCGCACATCCTGTGAAACCACAGAGTATTTTAGCAGATGGGTTGATCTGTATATAGTGTCTAACTGATGGGTTTTTGGGGGGATTATCTTGAGTCAGTGAGCCCAAATAAGCAAACAATAACTGTTATGCACCAATACTCCTACTCCATACTGTAACACTCCTATAATACAATATGCAGATATTCTGCATGCAAATAAACACATTTCCACGTGTATATGCATGCGTATGTATGTGTGTGAACACAAATCGTGTGTTTAGTTAAAACCCAATAGACCAATACAAGCTAAAAACAGATCTATGACACAACCATCCACCAAGCACTGTGTTTTTAATTTAGTAATGCATGACTTCAGTACACATGATGTTACTATCCATGTAATAGCAAAGCTTTTACAACAATTTAAAAGTGTACACATAGATCAAAAGTAAACTGTCAGCTAACGGTTAACAACACAAAATGTAAAAAGGACTTCCATTTCCATAGAATGATTCACTGTTCAGTGACGCTCCTTAAACCAGTCATTACACGTGTACTGAAACGTGTAGAGTCAACAGATGGCTTTGAATATGAGGCAGACTATTCAGAGCGAAACAACAGAATCACAGTAGGTCTGTTAAATTCTCACCACATATATGACTGTATGCTTTCAATATGATATGTCATAATAAAACCAAGAAGAGCTAAAACATTGATAATCTAGATACACTCTTGGCTCAGTTTTTGTGTCTTCAGTCATCAGCAACACACTCCAGTGGTCAAATCATTAATCCTGTACAGGAGTGCTTAAGAATGACACCCACAAACGGTTGTATGTGGAAATAAATGTTTTCTCTGATCAAATCTTATAATCCGATTTGAAATCTTGTTTTTTGTACATGCACTTTGGATTGTGTGGCTAAGAACTTTTATCTAATCAATTAGACTTTGACTTCAAAGTCAGGAGGAAGAACACGAAACTACTGTATCTATGTTTAAGCATTTACGCAATGCTAGTAAATAATCAACACAGACCAGATTTTAACTGAATAGTCTTCATGAAATATATATCGGCTAAAAATGTTTTCTAAAATTTCAAATATGCAAACTACTCATTCTCAAACTACTACTTCTTTACTGCTATGAAAAGAAACACGTAGGTACATTAGGTTCTTCAGACTTCAGACTGTCATAAATAATGAGATGACTCAGGCTTTCTGAGACATCTGTCTGGCTTTAAGGACCATAAAACAATTTAACATGGATGGAAGCAATAAACCTACGAACTTCACCCACACAGAAGTAAACTGGGGCAGCAGAGGCACTGACATCAGCCAAAATTTACTGCACATTCTCCACTGGGGTAATAAAAACATACACAAAGTTGCCAAAAAACAGGCATACAGTAAACACAAAACTGAGATAAACAGGAACAAACAAAACACTTCCAGGTTTTAAACACATGCACGCACACACATGCACACACACACACACACACAATGATTTGACATTTCGCAGCCAAATAACTAAATAAATGATATGCGGACTAGTGTATGCATACTCATATAAGAGGAAACAGATGACGCGATGATGTGATAAAGCAAAATTACCTGTAATCACATGCTCACATAAGCACTGAAAGGGAAGTGTGACCACATGAGCAGAACTTAATCCACAGCAAAAAGTCCTAAATAAGCTGTATGTAGTTGATAACAAGGTACAAGCATCCAACTCTTACCATGAGCACAATTTCATGTACATTATCCATGCAATTATAAATAAAAATAACAGGGAAAAGAGATAAAGGCAGAATAATAATAATATCTGTCATCTTTGCACTATAAATATTACATATGTACATATAACTTGATTCTATTGTTAACAAGCTGATCCAGTCAGTGTGTGTCACGTTCCTTCACACTTGCGAGTTGAACCTCCTCTGACATTTGATCTAAACTGTATATTTTTTTGTATATTTTCTTTTATATTTTAAAAAAATCGCCTGTCACATTTCTTATTTCTTGAGCTTGTCTCTCATGAATAGGTCATGACTGAAATCACATCTTCCATACACAATACATCTGTAGACCCACGGTTATCAGTCATTGACATGGAGCCAAAAGTGCTACGTGGTTTATAGATATCCCTCCAAGATAAGCATAGCAGCAATTGCCAGCCCCCCCCCCCCACACACACACAAAAATGAACACAGTTGCATGCATATGCATGTCATTATATTGATGTTATTGTTCCTTTCCACAGAGTATACAAAGTAAGTACCTGGTTTAACACCATGTTTCTGAGACCTCTAAGGTCAACCACAACATACAGTAACTTTAGTTTTGTCTGAATTTAGACAGAATAAATTACGGGTATAGATTATTGTCTTCAACATAGCTTTGAGAATTTATGCAGGATTCTGATTTTCTGATTTCTAATTCTCTATTAATATTTTTAATAATATTGACAAAGGAAATAATGCAGAGCAGTGTGGGTCTTAGTACAGAACCCTGTGGAACTCCATTACTAAACTTTTTTGTGAATGTAGGAGTCGTCATTTATATTAATATTTTTTAAGTAAATCTGTGATTATATCCATCCATACATTTTCTTCCATTTTCTTCCATTTCTACCACTTGGACAGGATGCCACACAGAGATGGCTTTGGACGGTGAGAGGAAACTGGAGTCCCTGCCACATGCAGGCACAGGGATAACATGCAAACTCAAAAAGGCTGGCCAGTAGATTCAACCCCCAAATTTACTTGCTGTGAGGCAACAGGCTAGCTAAATTAGCTAGTTTGTGTTTTCTTTTAGTAAAATGCTAATTTACACCAAGTATATTGTACAACTTAATTTGGATAAACTGATCAGATTTTATACTGAAGTGCAAATTAATGTTAAGGCTTCAAGTAGTGATGGAGATATATGGTATAGCTGAAGCCAGAACTTCCAGACCTCAACAGAAAAAATTAGTCTAAATAAAATTTAGCAGTATGCAATCCACTGTTTCCATTTGTCATTTTCTCAGTTTTGCTCCCATTTTTCCAGTTTCCTAAACATAATATCTAAAAATGCACACTTACACACAGAGAGATGCACACACACTGACAGCGTGACCCTGACCCGCAGCTAAAAATGAAGACCCAAGAGGAAGTTAACCTTTAACAGTGCTTCCAGTAAAGCAAGCAGTTCTGCTCTTTGATTACAAAACTGTTCTTTGTGTGGATTCACACTTACAAATTTTTTTGATAAGCAGAATTAGCAAAAGAAAAACGGGTACAAAAATAAATGGCATGAGGAAGCTCCCGCTTAACAAAATTTCCATTTGCAGTCACATTTTTTCACACGTGCTACGTGTGAAACCTGAGGACATGTGGTAAGAACGTAGTTGGTAGTGAAAGAAATGTAGCACATACAATTATTGGCTTACAGTAAGTGCTGTATGACAGGACTCTGGTGACATGACTTGGCGGTAGGTGAATAAAATTTCAGTGTTCAGAAAGGTCTAAAGAGTGCAGAGTCTGCATTCCATTACTTGCATGACCACACAGTATAAATTGCAGAACTTCAGAAGCAATGTAACCCTTGGAGTGGTAACATGTATAGTCAATACAAAAATCAAATCTTGAAATTATTCTATTATTATAAAAATTGTACGATAGTAATAGAAGCAACAGTGAGAGTACATGTATATCCTCTAGAATGGCACTGTGAACTCACTGTTTTAAGACTTGTTAACATTATGCTTTGTTGTTTAAATCCAATTTAGACTGTAGCTTAAACTTATTAAAGTTAGTTAATACAGATGAGTTTTATGATCAGTGTCACATTATTACACAAGTGGTTAATGTTATGGAAAAGGGTGTTTTATGGTTTTTCTGTGCTAGCTGGAAATGGGACATGAACTGCAGTCTTCCATGTATAATGTCTGATGTTTGATGACTCAGCTACACTTTCCGATTACTAGGTCATTGACCCAATAGCGTTTAGTGGTCGAGGTGTGTGAGCTGCTTGCAGATTTGAGTATTTTTAGTCAGCGATGACTAGCATGTTACTTCCTCATTAAATGTATACAATCACTGGCTATCAAAGAATTAGTTATAATCACATTTGAAACCTCAGAGCTGAACATTGCAACAAGCTGATTGGTAATCCTTTGGCCCACTGCTGAAGTGTCTGGAACTGGAAATGTGATGACAGAGCATAACTGGACAGCTGTGGTTCTAGAGGTAGAGCAGGTTTTCCCCTCCAGTGGTTTGATCCCCAGCTCTTCCGATGCTGATTTTGACCTTGGAAAAGTCTAGATGTGGGTTATAGTGTAAAGTGCTTTTAGTTGTCAGTAAGACTAGAACAGTTCTTTATGAATGCATTTCATTTGTTTTTACCAGTCCATAAAAACAAAGTAACGGTCAGTAACTAGAAGTCTTTACACTGACCAAAAGAAAAGTAAATGCAAATGGAAACTTCTAGAAAACACATTTACCTGAGTTTTTTTTTATCTAAGATATCCTGAAGAAAAACCCCCTCCAACATGTATTATACATAAGGTTGAGAAAAAAAGGAGGTCTGTAAGTGACATAGTTTCGAAAGTGGACTTTTTCGATGTCACATGAAGCACCCAAAACCCCCACATTTAATCACAGGATTTCTAATTATGGTAGTGTGTAACGTGCTGAAGGGCACGAGTCTACATTGATGAAGAGACTGCACAAATATGACCTGAATGATGCCATGCTTCGCTGCTTCGGGGAATTAGGCAGCTTGCAGTCATTAATTCTGCATATCAAAAGGTGTTTGAAGATAATGTGGGCCATCTGAACTGGAAGTAAGACCTTCAGAAGGTAATGATTTGAAGCACACTCCCAAATCCAACACAAAAATCCAAAATAAATAAAAAATATAAGATTGTAACATTTCTTGAACTAATATTATTTGTGATTTTAATCAAGTATATGGCCTTTATCGCTAAACACTACATCAGAAAGTTAGGTGTTACTGACTAATGTGCTTTTTGCAATATTCACAATATGAAAACTAAACTAAAAATGTAGCTTTTATGTGGTATATGACCAAATGTTTGGCCATCCCAAATATAGTGCAGTATGACTAAAGAATGGGAAAATCTTGGGATACAGGTAAATAGATTGTGAATATATTTTGACTGCAGGACCTATTACATCATTGGCAATAAACATAACAAATTTATGAGTAGACTGTTTCCATCATGGAAAAAAGTTCACATGTTTTTTTAGTGCAGGATTAAATAGAATCATTATGACTTAACATTACTTCGAACTGTATCACTCTAATCTTTCTTGCTCCATGTAATAAAATCTGCAGTCAGCTTTTCCACTTGTGTGTGGTCATGTGGGAATGGTGAAGTGAATATTAGATTTCCTACTGTAACACACTTTGATTTCGGTAAGTGTGGTTTTTTTTACACCTTTCTGCCAGATGATTTGACCAATAGCGGGAATGGGTGTGTATTAAAGACGGTAAACCTTGCCTTGTCAGGTGAGAGTCAGTTATGCCACACTGACTGTATGACGTGCGTAACAAGAAGAGGGCTAAATCAACAGAGTGCAAAGAAAAAGTGCTATGCTCTTCTCTTTCAGGTGGAGGTCATGCTTTGCCAGTAAAAGCCAAAGGTATTGTGTGTCTATAGTAAAGGTGGTCCACAGTGCTCTCGTACAGGACTCCCAAAGAGAAAACCTGGCATGAAACATAGTTCAAAAATTGCCCCTTTATGAATGACTGTAGTGCCTTTCTGAAATAAATTGTTGTAGCTTCTGTCCCTGTACACAAAGCCTTTGTTAAACCCTTTGCTAGCTTGATGTGATTGTCCCAAAGGCAAGAATAGCATTCATGACCAAGAGCCTTAGCATAATATAGACCAAAAATGAATTTTGTTAATACAAAGACAGATACATTAGCAAAACAAGGTGATATATGATCACCTACGATCATCTCTTACAAACCTGTTATTTTTTTATGTTTTGATTGTCATAAATTAGAGGAAAAGTGAAGCGTAAAACCCAGTTGCTCTACCCGTTTTATGTTCCAAAGTGACTTTTTTTTTCTTTCTGTATGTGTCATGATATGTTTACCCCTTAACAAAGAATCTAAACAACAATATTACAACATATACAGTAAGTGTAGGAACATACAGTAAACATACAGTAATTTCACTATATGCATATACCGTAAGTGGTACAATACGTGAGAAGCTCAGAGTCATGTGACGCAGACTAAAATCAAGAGAATGTGGTTATGACTCACTCTACTTACTTCTTTGATGGTACCTTGTCATGTGAGCCTGTGTCAGTGTGGTTTGACATAGTATATTGAGTACTCCGCATCACAACAAGGGGGAAATGAACTGTGAAGTAGTGGGAAACAAATGTATTGTCAGGCCTGGAAACTTCTCTGTAATTTCCTGGCATCTTGTGTTGATTTCAAAAGAGAATAAAAGTGGCTAACACCATAAATCTTCGATGCCGCACTGTTTTTCTCTGATATGAAAAAAGAAAGCCAAAGTGGAAATCTCGGCTTATGATGTCATGATTACTGAACAGAGTTCCAGAGGACCTAAAAGCATGCTGTCCTCTGTGTCACATCAGCATGCCACATATACAGTATGCCTTGCATACAGGCTAAAAGTAACCTTTTTAGGGTTTGGGGGGTTTTTTTTGTCAGACTAGCTTCATCTGTAATTCCAAGATTCTTGGAATGAACAGTGATTTTGAAAAGCTACCGAGCAATTTTAGTCTGAACTCTGGATTCAGAATAATCCAAATGAAGTACAATGTTTGATGGAAAAAGGGGCAGTGTTCATTAGTTATACATATTTTATCCATTTCTTAAAAAGAATGTGCGTCTTCTGTAATGAAGTGTCAGTAATTGCACACATGAACTTACACAACTGGTGCAAGACACCAGTCAAGGTCTCAAACCTCAGAGCCACAAACAGCCTCGCATTGACTATTATAACAGTCTCATATCGGCACAGTTTTGGGAGGGGCCTTTGATTCTGGTTGACTTAATAGTTACTATTTTATGGATGGAAGCAACTGTATGTGTCATAATGATATATATCTTTTTATTTTAATTACATTATGGGTGAAATATGACAACTTTAGAAATACTGATGTCTAAAAATCAAATTTTGATCAAATTTGGGAAAGTCTGTATATGCATTTTCAGTCATTCACCGTATCATATTATATTATTTTGCAGTACTTGTGTTTTGGTATATTTTATTTTTTTCCACCATATTCAAATGTTTTACTACATTGTATTTTTTTATGAACTCTACACTGTATATTGTAGTAACAGTGAAGCAAATGTCAGGCGATTGTAAGGTAACTCCTTCCAGCCAGGATTTGGAACATTTGAACACGTTTTTGACTTTGAGTTTGACGTCTGAGAGACGTCTTTAAGATTTTCAAGTACCGACATGAAGGGTCCCAACAGCTGCACACTGAACTTTACTCAAACCCGCATAGCTCACATTCCTGCCTGACTCACCAACTTTGCATGTGTGTATGCGTGTATCTTCAGCCTTTTTTAGGCCACTACACACTCTTGCTTACTCCCACGGTGTAGGCATGCATGTGCTGTCTGTCCTACAAACAAGTCAGTGACTCAGGGTTCATTATATAATATGGTCTGAACAATCAGATTAAATGCCAGTCAAAGCCACCACGCAGCTATATGGTAGTTCATACTGAATCGAGGGTCACAAAGGTTATCTTTAATAACTTTATTTTTTTCTTTTTCTAGGCATGCATACGTATGAAAAAATAACAGTTAGTAAATGTCTTGTTTTAAGCCACAGGTCTGCATGGAGATAAAAGGATTGTTTTCTCACTGTACCCACATACACAAACACAGAAAGGTGCCTGCATCATTTCCTGATACTAACAGAAAACAGGTTTCACCTGCTGATGTCATACTGGCCTCACCTTCTTAAGCAATGTCTGACCACACCTTAAAACTCGTTTCCAGGCTTCACACACATGCACATAAACATACAGAGACAGATGCGTGTTTTCACTTTCTTGCTGTATTAATGTGGTGAAGCATTTTTATACACATTTCAGACAATTTCTTTAATGCATCTTGTTTGCTCTACCACTTACAAATAACAACTTCTGTATACTTCTTAATCATATATAATGTAACTTGATTTTATCACGTTTGCATTGTGTGTGTAACTCATTTCATGGCAGTGATAGACCGCGATGTAGATATTTTCTGCTCATTGTAGAAAATTTCCACTGCATTCCCAATTTTCTTTTACTTTTGAGTATGACTAGCTAAGAGAGCATGTGTGTAGGTGTTTAAATCAAACATGACCCAGTTAGCTTCACAAAGAAGGTTTTGATGTCTTAATGACTTACTGGGCGAAGCCCACAGAAGATGACCTGATTTTACTCAGGGATTAGTAATAAATATTGTTTCTCAGGGAGGGCTGATAGCCAGTCCTCCCCTTTTTTCAACAGCATAGCTTTCTTGTGTAATTCTTAGAGCTACAAAACAAATCCACAAGAAGACATAAAAAAAATCAGCTGTCATCAACAAACAAAGCAGGCAATGTTGCATGTGATGTTGCATATTCTGTGCATGAACGTGCGCACAGCTCCACTGAAATTTGGAATTTTACACATGAGCAACAATTGACAGATGACAGAGTGTGTTACCTGGCAGATCTGACAAACTTGAAACTTGTTGACTGAGCATTAGCTCAGCAGTCACATGTAATGACTCATTCTGATTCTTTTAGAAGGGAAGCAACTGATTAACGCTAGACTGAACAATATGGTGGGCTCTTAACGAAATAAAAAGCAACATTTCTTGTTCTTAGTCAGTTAACGCATTTTTTTTACGATGCTGATACACATTTTAAGCCTTGCAGCTGAACCCAGACAGTAAGATACTTACTTACCAGTCGATGCACTTCCATATATCAAACCATTACTTAACCGGGAACGTCATTTAGAACAGATTCTTACTCATGTTGTTGGACTGCCCGTTTTTTTATAATTAGACTGTGTTGCTGTGCTCAAAATGTTGAAACGTTTTTGGGAAAGTTGAGCAGATGTTGGTGCATTAAACATCCCAGAATGTGACTTTACTTCTTTTTCATTTATAGAGGCAATCTGGAATGTGACAGATAAACATGATGTTGTGTTTTTACCATTATGTGAAAACACAGCACAGGCTCACACACACTACTTTCCCATTACATTTTTATACTGTTTCACAGACCCAACAAGAGAGTCCTTCAAATACACAGTGTGTGTGTGTGTGTGTGTGTGTGTGTGTGTGTGTGTGTGTGTGTGTGTGTGTGTGTGTGTGTGTGTGTGAGACACATATGACTGTCCACTTTTCTCTCAGTGTGTGTGTGTTTTGTTGTTTTCCATCTATTACGTTGTTGGTATGTGTTTGGATTTCTTTTGGTCTTTTCCGCTCTTGTTTGTGTGTAAATATGATGTGTGGTGTGTGTGTGCGTGCGTGTGTGTGTGTTTCCGTTCTCAGCCATATTTGAAACCATGTGGCACCGAGACGACAAATCAGATGAATAGAAGGAACTTTCCTGTCTGATAGATTTCTTTCTCTCCTCTCTTCCCCTTTATTACTCACTCCTTCCTCCTCTTTCTGCTCTCTACTTCCTGCTCCCCACTACCCCTCTTACCGTGTCTCATTCTTTCTCTCGTCTCCCTTCTTTTCTTTCCTCTACACCCTTGTGTTTCTTTCTTGTTTACACATCTCTATTTTCCTCTGCCTTTCCCCTCCTCTTTCTTCTTTTTCTCCCTCTTTTTCTTTCACCCCCACTGCCCCCTCTCGCTTTACACCATCCTCCCGTCTCCCCTCAGTATTCTCTCTTGCTTCCTCTGTCTGGCCCTCCCTTTGCCACCTGTCTCCTCCATGTTTGTGTAGCACCCTCTTTCACCTCCTCGCATTCTCCTTCTTCAGCTCTTCCTCTTGTCCTTTCTTGTGCTCTCTCACACATCCTTCTCTTTTCACTCTTCCATCCTTTAATTATAAATGTGCAGCTCTTTCTTTCACTCTGTTTGCCTAACCCCGCCCATCCTTCATCTCTGTCGTTGTTGTCCTTACTCTCTAACTCAACTTCTTCTTCTTTTTGGTACTTTTCTTTCAATCTTGTTCTCCCCTTCATCTTC
Organism: Etia nguti; assembly: GCA_015106755.1. NCBI lineage: Eukaryota > Metazoa > Chordata > Actinopteri > Cichliformes > Cichlidae > Etia > Etia nguti. The sequence continues at coordinate 34,795 of VUQG01014823.1, forward strand.
TCAACCTCAACGTCTCAATCTCCTCTTTCCTTTTGTTTCACCTTCTTATCCCACTCTGCATTTCTTTTTTTCTCACTGTTCTCTTTCTCTCTACTCTCTTTCTAAGCTTTCTCCCCACCTGTCTCCTCTCCTCCCCCTTTGTTCTCCAGCTTCTCTGCCTTTCTCCATTTTTTTTCTTCCCTTCTCTCACCCCATCTTGTCATCTTCTTACTTTTAATCTCTCTCTCTCTCTCAACCCCACCTTCATGGCTCTCTCTCTCACTCCATCCAACACTGTTTTTTCTTCCTCTCTTCTATTTTGTAGTGTGTCTTCCTGTTGTCTGGGTTTACAACACTAAAAAGGGATAGGATTTTTTCTCTTCGCACCTCCTGTGACCACTTCCTCCACCGCATCCTGTTTATTTCCTGTTACTCCTGTGACTGGACTCTCTCAGAAAAATA
>VUQG01014824.1:18765-51087 GCA_015106755.1 Etia nguti
GGAAAAATCGCACCGATGAGAGCCACTATAGAGACGAAATCCGAGCGGGGTTCAGGAGCCTATCAAATAGCCAGTCGCTTTATAACATCCGCATCATGAACGGGCTGCTGGACACTTTAAAAAAGAAGCCTCGGTCCCGCATAGGTACACTGTTACATCTATACAGTCAGATGCACACCAGGCGATGGACCAGCCCTCCGGTCCGGTTCATTGATCTACGACGTCCTGCTGCAGACCGCTCGGCAGTCCCACCTACTACAGACTAAACCATCTCCGCCTCTGCAGGGTGTTTGACATCAAATAAACTGCGTGGCCGCCTCCTAAAAACTCGCAGCGGACGCTTGCTTATTGCGATAAAGAGACGTGTGGTGTCTGAGGCTCGGTCGACATTCAGACACAAAGCGGGTTTGGGTTTGATTTTGGGAAGCACAATCAGTTTGGGCTCAACCCTCGCCGCCTTTCATGTTGTCGTCGTCCGCACATACCAAGCATTCTTCACCCCCACCTCCTCAAACCACACACACACAGAGTCGTACACACACCCTCTTCCTCTTTGTACCCTTCCCCCCGCCTCCCCCCGACACACACACCCCGTCTAACATAGGCCAGTACATGTCACAGAAGTCAGGATGCAGTGAAATATAAGCAGCCGCCACTGGCCCGGAGACGAGGTCACAGTCTCCCTGTAAACCACACAATGTGGGACGGAGGCAAGAACGTAGAACAAATATTGAATTCAAAAAACAAAAAACATGCTATTGATGTTTTCTGGAATGTAGCCTGGAAGGCTTCGTGTACTTGATGTCACATAATTGTGAGGTAGAAGAAGAAATACTTTTTTTTTCTTTCTTTTTTCTTTTTTTTATTTTTTTAATTGAACGGCTTTACAAGATTGATGAGTTCATGAACCCTTCGTAAAAGTGCGTTTTAACACTAACCACTTCACTGAATGATGGGAAAACAGGAACTGTACCATTCTAGATTCTCATCAGCGGCCTCACGGTGTATTGAAGACTTCATTTAAAGATCAAACGCTTAAAAAGTCCTTCCCACCCTGTCTCCTACCTCTAAGGACGAGAATTTTATTATATATATAAAAAAAAAAACCTTAAAAAGTCTGTACAAAAATCTGAAATTTTGAGTAAAGAAATCTTTTATTTATTGGGCAAATAAACTTCACATGCACACAGCAACACATTGCTTCTGTATATGGGTCATTTTACAGTCATGGCAGCCTAGTTTGACATAAATAGTAAGTACAGTATTGCAAAATGACCACATTTACCACAGTGCATTGCTTTAATTGTGTAAGAAAACGAGTCCACAGCAGTGTGCAGGTCATCAGAACCTTTTCAGGACTTGAGTTTGAGTCTTTCACCTGTGCAAATGATGCAGAGCATTTCAGTGTAGAAATGGAACAAGCTGCTACAGAAAAGGAATAATTAATAAACACATAGAAAATCGATATGATGCAGTCTCTTTTATTTTGGTTTTCTAAAGAAGGAAACTGCAATATTTTCAGCAGCTTTTCTGCCTTTGTTTTTTCATGTAGGGATAATAGGATGATGATTGTATACAAGCCCGAGCTGAGGCATGGACTTTGCATCATAATATGTAGTATACATCTTAACCATTATTTTCATGTTTATTCACACATATAAAAGGGGGAAAGGGGGAAAGGGTGTCAGAGACCACACACACGTAGATGTGGCCGTGGATGTGTTGGTTCTAACTTTTAAAGCACCCATTTTACCTCTAATTACACTCATTTTATATTCACATACAAACATTTAAAGGCTCAAAGCAGTGCCTGCCCCTAGTAGTCATCCTGCTGCAAGTCCTGCTAGAGATTTATAAAGCAGTGCTAAATCCAAATCCCATCAGGGTGCAGGGAAGCTCTTAAAGCATCAAATTTCTCTTCCTTATTTCCTCTGCTGGTAGGATTAAGGTTTCATGCTGGTTTCGAGTTACAAGCCACTTCTGATGTGACTTGAAAAGTCCAATCATTCCTATCTGAACAGTCAGCTGCGCCATTTGTTTTCATAAATGTGTTCATGCACTTGTTTTTATGAAGTTAGGCCATGTTTGATTAATAAATCCAATACATCCAATGTGCTGGTGACAGATGAGGTTTCACAAAAGATTCAAATGTACATGAGTCAAATCTGTGTATGGAGCATCTGTTTGTTTTTTTTTGTTTTTTTTCATTCTACTTTTTTTTAAAAGCTCTTCTTTATAAATAATTAAAATATCCAGTAGGTCGATTGTTCCATAGACTTTATTTTTAGTTGTCTGAATAATTCCTCCAGATGTTTTAAGAATTGCTTCTCTCCCTGTTTTGACTCTATCATCATTTTTGGGAGAATAATGACTGTTTCAAAATTCTATAATACACAATAAGCCAGCAGAAAGCCCTGAAACAACTTACTTTTGAGGCAACGTTAATAATGTATGCCCTACTAATTTAGCCCTGGATCCCAAAGGTCAAAGAAACCCATCATAAGGAAGCACATCCTGGTTAAGACTTCTGAGTGTATTGAACTGTGTTGATGTAGCAGGGGTCCTGAGGGTTTTTAAGAGGGAGGGACTGAGGAATGTAGATGATTATCTGCTCTGTCCACATCCACCAAAGAATTAGGGAATTTGAAATACCCCCTTGGCGCCATCAGCGTGGCAGCTGATGCGTCTAGCGTCGCAGTGTGGCTAGTAACGGTGCTGGGTGAGATCATACGAGTTGTTCTGTAGAACTGGCTCCCGTCTGGCTAGAATACAGGAAACAAACAGAGAAGCTTTTTCACAACTCCAGTAATGGTGTGGTTTGGCTCAGTGTTTGCCCCTCCTTGGGGAGCAATGAAATGCTTGATTGCTGAAAAAGGAGAAACCATGCAGACATCACAGCAGTCTTCCGCCTTTATATAAAAATACTATTTACTTTATACACCAATGTTTTCCATCGAAATGACTGATGTGAGGGCTAGAGGTGGCAACTGGTTAGATTCATTACATTTAGAAAATAAATAAAAAGGATTTGTTTGACAGCACTCACTGGATTGATCAACACTCAGAATAATGGGAACATCCAAGGAACTCAGTGAAGATCTAAGAAAGAGAATTCTAGAGTTACACAAGTTGGGAAGGTCTCTTGGGCCATTTGTAAACAGCTGCAGATTCCAGGATCATCAGTAATTCGGATGTGTCACCACTTTGCCAAGTTCTGGAAAAAGATGCAAACTTTCACCCTCAGGCTCACGCCTTCTATTAACTGAAATCTGCTGGAACACCAGCGTCACTGTCCACAGAGAAGCTAGTTTTTCATAGCCATGGACTGAGAGGGTGCTGACTGAGAAAGAAACCCGTGCTCCAAAAATCTAAAGTAAGCAAAACGCCTTTTAGTCAGATGAGATAAGGATTGAGCTATTTGGTCACAGTGGCCAGAGGTATGCAGGTACTAAGGAGTGAAGGTGAGGCTTTCAAACTAAAAATTGGACCGACTGTCAAGCATGGTGGTGGTAGCGTCATGCTCTGAGGCTGTTTTGCTGTCAGTGATACATTGCACAAAACGGATGGAAGAATAATAAAGAAGGACCACCTCCAAATTCCTCCGCTTCACCTCAAATCAAATCACATCAAAAACAGTGAGAGTGTTGAAACTTGGTTACAGCTGGTTTGGGTTGACTTGATGGCTAGCAAAAGCATCTGGTCAAGGTGTTGCTTGTTAATAGACATTTAAATATAAATTGATGTGTATGTTTATATTTGACCCTGTGTGGATTAGAGAAAATAAATTCAAGCCTGTACACCCAATTATTGTTTCTTGAGTCATTAAATATGTAACCTGTACAATCATTCCTCCCTGGAAAACTATACAGCATACACAAGGGCCCAGTTGTCCAAAATAACAATGACAGTCATGTCAAAAAAAATAAAAAAATAAAATAAAATAAAATTTTATTTTATTTAAAAAAGAAAAAAAAACAAAAACAAAAACATATATATATATATATATATATATATATATATATATATATATATATATATATATATATTGACAGCAAGATGAGCTGATATATAAGTAGCCATAATTCAGCTGGTGGGATTAACAGAAAAGTTAATACAAATAAGAAATTTTTTAAAAAGTTGGTATAAATTTGGTTCTTCTTATTCTTCTTGTTGTTGTTGTTGTCGAGTCCTGCGCATAATCGATTTGTTGTCCTAAATGACTTCACATACATAACTGTGGCTCCCTCTAGTGTCTCAATGTTGCAAATGCCAGTCGGGCTCCACCAATATACGTCATTAGTGCGACAGTTACTCTATGGAAAAAAGACGATTCTGGCTGATTCATTGTAGCCGGGTGGTTTGTTTCGGCTACGTACAGAAAAACAAACTCTTCTGAATACCACACAGGCCTGATAGCAGGTAAGTGGAGGTAAACGTTCAACACAGCTCACAGAAGTCATTAAATCTGATGAAAGGGGATTAGTGTAAATAATTTGTGACTCATTTTCTTGTACTAGACGGTGCAGGCTAAGTTAGCACGAACAGGCTAGCGCTAGCATCACGCTAGTTGTTGTCCATGAACTGAGCTAAAAGCAGCACTAAACAAGCTAAAACTATATTCATCAGCCACGGGCATGTAATGATACATTAACTAAAACATAGAAGCGGATAATGTTTTATCAGGCTTATGATGTTGCCGTATTGCGTTTGACGATTATGGGTGAATTAGCACACTGAAGCTAACTGGCACTAGCCTTTCTGCGGAATATGGATCTTTGATTAATTAATGTATTTTTGTGTGTTACTGGCAAGTGCAGTTTAGCTCATTTGCTGCACACAGAGCATAGAACTTGTCCTAATTTTCTACTCGAGTTTACTCGTTAGGCCTACGTAAACTGTAAACGTAACTTCGAATCTCATAAAAACAAAATATAACCAAAATATAAAAATAGAATAGATATAAGGTACATTTATTTTAATGTTAGCAGGTAAAATATAATTATAGATAAAATATATGTAATCTTAGTAATTTGGAGATTGTCCAAACAGAGCAAAATCTGATCTTTGTAAGTCTGCTTTGAATAAATGTGGACTCAAGGAACTATCACATATAACTCTGTATCTTCACAAACCATGTCCTGATCACGAGTTTAACAAAGTTTTTTTTTCTTGTTTCTGGTTTTCAGTTAACACATCTCAGTATGGACCGGCTGCTTAGGCTCGGAGGTGGAATGCCAGGGCTTGGCCAGGTAACGTAAAGAGAACCAACAGTATAACTACATTACATAGAAAATACACCGGCTAAAGGGATTTTCTACAGGTTTACCATGGTTACTGCCATTAAAATAAATATTACCGGAAGAAAACATTATATATTATGTATATACACATTATATGCTCTAAAATTCTAACTGATACCTGGATTGTAGTGATTAGTAAAAGCTGCTGCTGTCTTACAAAAGCCTGAACTAATAAAAAAACCCACTGCTCCGTCTCCTCAGGGCCCCCCAACAGATGCACCTGCTGTGGACACAGCAGAGCAGGTGTACATCTCCTCTCTTGCCCTGCTTAAGGTAACATCTCTGCACCACATCATCAGCAGTAAATATATAAAATATATAAAATAACATCTCGATGACTTTTCATGGTATTTGCTGTTCCTCAGATGTTGAAACATGGGCGTGCTGGTGTACCCATGGAGGTCATGGGATTGATGCTGGGAGAATTTGTTGATGACTACACAGTGCGAGTGATTGATGTGTTTGCCATGCCGCAGTCAGGAACGGTAGGTTCATTTGTCCCAATCTCCTCCTCTATATTACAGAGGAGTACACAGTTGGATAATAAACACCTTGTTTGTATCGTGATATGACCAATTTTGAAAGAAACTTGTGATGATTAATGTTGACTTTATACTTTTTCACAAAATCCCAATTTTGTGCCTCACAGGGTGTGAGTGTCGAAGCAGTGGATCCTGTGTTTCAGGCCAAGATGTTGGACATGCTAAAGCAGACCGGCAGGTAACACGCTAACACTTGAGACTATATCAAATGAATAAAAACTCATTTTCAAAAGGACAGTTTGGTCAAATACCTACTTAACTAGTAACTGATGCATAAACTGAAGGCTTAGAAGAGAAAATGAAAAGTTTCCATGAAAAAATTTACATTATAAAATTCTATTCACATATATCTGCTGTCCTCTCCCTGTGCTGTTTAACAGACCAGAGATGGTGGTGGGATGGTACCATAGTCACCCTGGGTTTGGTTGTTGGTTATCTGGTGTGGACATCAACACACAGCAGAGCTTTGAGGCTCTGTCAGAGCGAGCCGTCGCAGTGGTTGTTGATCCAATTCAGAGCGTCAAAGGGAAGGTAGGGATGAGCGTGTACCACAGAGAAACCTTCTAATCGGCCTCTGTTATTTCAAGTGCAGCGGACAAGATCAGTTATTAAGTGAGAATTCATAATGAATTAGGGATGGTGATCGTTTAATTGTAAAACGGTTTTTCCTCCACTGTCATCTTCAGGTTGTTATTGATGCCTTCAGATTGATCAATGCCAACATGATGGTGTTGGGTCATGAACCAAGACAAACCACATCCAACCTGGGTCATCTGAACAAGCCTTCAATCCAGGTAACCTGTTGTTTGTCTTCTTATAACATGGGTTTTTTCTTAAAATCCTCTAACAGATGGTAGCAAAGTGTATCGTTATCTCCAGTTTTTGACATCATATGCAAAGTAATAGTCACTCATGCTTCTCCATAAAATTATGTTCAGATTTTTCTTTGAATATTTGCAGATAACATCAGCTGGTTGATGTTTTGTTGTTAGTGTTTAGTTAGCCTCAACAACCGGCTTGTTATAACATGAACAAACACAATTCAGTTAACTTTATTTACATGCAGTTAAATCATTGCATAACAGCATATACCTGAGGCGGTTGGCACTAGTAAGGTTGCATTCAGAGAGACGTGAAGAACAGGAACAGCTGTGCGCCCTGCTATTCACCACACTTAATTTCCAGCCATTGTATTGAAACTAAATCAGTGTAAAAGATCTAAAGAGGATTTTTTTTTTAAAATTCAAAACAAATCCAATGTTAGGAATAAGAAAAAAAAATGCTAAACTTGATTTTTCTCGTGTTTTCAGGCCCTGATTCACGGACTCAACAGACACTACTACTCAATCACCATCAATTACAGGAAAAATGAGCTGGAGCAGAAGGTTTGAGTCTCACAGCTGATTAAAGAGTTATTGCTTTGTTATGGCTGGTAGAACATATTAAACATGACTTTTCTTATTCAGATGCTGTTGAACTTGCATAAGAAGAGCTGGATGGAGGGTCTGACCCTGCAGGACTATAGCGAGCACTGCAAGCTCAATGAGACCATCGTCAAAGAAATGCTGGAGCTGGCTAAGAACTACAATAAGGTACGACTTGAAGTAGTGCAATTCAGAAGCAGATAGTGTTTTTTATTTTATTTTATTTTAATTAATTATTTTTATTTTTTTACCAAACTGTTCCACAATACTGACATACTGTCATATTTCCACCTCAGGCTGTTGAAGAAGAGGACAAAATGACCCCCGAGCAGCTGGCAATCAAGAATGTTGGAAAACAGGTAGATTTTTTATTTATGTTTTTGTTATAAAGTTTATTGAAACCAGGGAATTCTCAAAAAGGATCTGAAAATTTTGACCCTGTGTCTAACATTTTCCCATCTTTTTAATTTTAAAAATTTTTTGTTATTTAATCTACAGGATCCCAAGAGGCACTTGGAGGAGCACGTAGATGTTTTAATGACATCCAACATTGTTCAGTGCCTAGCTGCCATGTTGGATACAGTAGTTTTCCAGTGATTGGGATGTGTGTGTATAACTGTTAATATTACAACCCTTGGTTTTTTTTTAATATAAAATAAATGTATGTATGACAGTAATTCCTGTGCTTGTGTCTGGACTGACTTGTAGTGAACTGAACTTGTTAACTGTTACTGGAGGAAGTTGAACCACAGCAAATGGACCACAGGGAGAATTCTAGTTTAATTAACGCAGGGCACTTGGAAAAGCTTAATCCAATACAAAGTTACAAATATAAGAAAAGTAACCTGTCAGATAATGCGATGCAAAAAGTGCCCACTAGTGAATAAGCAAAAACATACCTGACTATTTATTGGAAAGGACCAGAAATGTCATGTCTGTCAGAAACTGGAGTCCAGTTGACGTTTTGCAACAAGCAGTGCAGTCTATTAATCAGTTATTCTAAAACAGATTGTAAAAACAACTCTGAACATTGATAAATAAATACCAGCACAATATACATGCCCACCTTACTCCTGATGCTCAACTGTAGCGTTTACAGAACATTCAAGTATTAGCAGCTAGATGTTTTCTGTTGTTGGTGGTTTCAGTAGCTTAAATCAAAAACTGGGGGAAAAAAACTACCATGAAGTTACTGCTTTTATCAGAATGTATTTTATAGACATCACAGAGGGCAAAATAACATTTTTTCTTTTGTGCCAAAGCTAATGGCACTGACTCAGCAGAGACTCTCGGTATGCTCGTGTAAAGCCTCTCTTGACCATTAGATGGGGACAGGGTTACATACCACAGGGTCAAAACAACTAGCAGTGGATCTGGTAATTGAAGTTTTTTTTTTTTTTCTCGTTTCAGTTGAAGGTTTTGTCACTTTAGTTTATAAAGTAATTCACTCAGTTACTGTTCAATAGGTACACTTTTTTTTTAATTTTTTTTAAATAACACAAGTGAAGTTTAGTCATAGCCAAGACAAACATGTCAAAGTATTTGCATTAGGACACATTTTGTTGTAGTTTTGCCTGTGTAAAATACCACAGTGGATTTTAAGTCAAACATTAGAGAGTGGACGCAGCATAGGGAGAGGAAAGAGAGGCTAATATCCCCACCTTTAGCCAGGACAGTATTATAATCAGTTGACTGCTCACCTGGTTAAAAAACGGGCTCCTTCCTCAGCGTCTGGAGCTGTTTGTTTTTAAATGCTTGAGAATCCCCAACACTATATTGCTCTTATATGAAATAGACTTACATAATTCAACTAAGGAAGAAACAAAGGTTCATATGCATACAAATGCTCTTATACACACACAGAGAACTTTAATTTGTCTTTTTTTCTTCTGTACTGTACTTATAGAAATAAAGAAATCAAACCATTTGTGAGGCGCAGACTTAATTTGAGGCTTTATTTTGAGAGATTTTACAAAAGTTTTGGACTGACGTTTTTTATACGAAGGGTTCCATTTTCAGGAGCTCAAAGTTAATTGGACCACTAATATATTTTTCACTGCCTTCAAGTGCTGCTTGTTTGTGGACCTCTCTGCCTTCAGGTTTGTTTTCAGGAGCTGCAAAGCATTCTTTGTTGAGTTGAAATGAGGTGACTGACTTGGACATTGAAGAATATCCAATTTCTGTGTCCTTTTAAACTCCTGGGTTGCTTTCACATTTTGCTTTGGGCCATCATCCATCTGCACTTTGAAGCGCCATGGGATCACTTTTGCAGCATTTGGCTGAATCTGAGGAGACAGTACATCTCTGAACACTTCAGAGTTCATCCTGTGACTTCTGTCAGCAGTCACATCATCAATAAACACTGCCACTGAACGAATACCACTGGCATCCACACATGCTCATGCCACAACACTGACAGATGTTTTACAGGATGTTTTTCGTCATTCCTTTTCACTCCCTGCCATTCTGGTACAAGTTAATCTTGGTTTCATCTGTTTAAAGAGTTTAACCAGAACTCTGCAGACTCTGTTTTCTGGGAAAGTCTAAGCTGACCTATTTGTTCTAGAGTACAGCTCTGTAGTTTGCACCTTGTTCTAAACCCTCTGTGCTTGCATTTATGAAAGGATCTCTCATTTGTAGACTTTGACAGTGATAACTGGCCAGATGTTGTGAAAGGTTTTTCTTGACCAAGGAAAGACTTGTTTGCACAAGGTCAGTTTCCAGGAAAAATATGAGTAATAATGATGTTTCCCTGTTTTTATAAAAAAGACTAATCAGTGAGACTGAAGGGTCCTTTTTAGTGTGATTCTGCTGACGTTTGCATCACTTCATATGTGAATCAGCGGTGAAGACATAGAAAAGAAACTGCACAGATAACAGCTTTTCTCGAAAGGAGGAACAAATAAAGTCATGATGTATTACTGTAGAGCTGCATCTAGGCCTTGGTATGAACCCAGAGGCTGCACGAACAGTAAACTTTACAAATTACGTGGCTTAACATGCAGTATCTTGACAGACACCTCATTCTCAGCTTATGTAAAGGCGTGTTTATGTGTGGGTGATCTAATTTTCTAACAGCAAAAGCTGAGCCTAACAGCCGATGCTCGTCTTAGTTCATTAAAAAGGGAAAAAAGACACAATGGGTTCACAGGATCTCAGCCTGACAAACAACATATATCACATCAACTCCAGTGATGGCGAAGAATGTGGAGCATATGGTCTTGCTCCTCTCCATCTAGTATATACTAGCTGGACAGATAGTTATGACAGACGTGTTCTCCTGCCCTTCTGTCAACCCTAAGGTATTTCAGGCTACGTAATTTTTGCTCCTCACCACAATCTCTGCAACCCAAAGCTGTGAAAAATGATTTTTATAAAAAGGGCTGTTCAATTAAACAGCCTACTCAAAGACATTTGGAAATGACAAAGCAAGCCCACACATAATTTGTAAGAGTTTGATATCAAAAACATGAAATTCCAAGTTGTACGGGAAGCATTTTACAGCTGTGTAACTGACAGGAAAGCATGTGAAGCTGCTTTCCAGTCCATCTGTTTTCTCAACTGCTTGTCCATTTCATGGTTGCCGGGAACTGAAGCCTAGTCCAGCTGTCATACAGTGAGAAGCATGGCACACCTTGGACTGGTCACCAGGTCGTCACAGGGCTAACACACACACTGACACACACACACACACACAGAGAGAGAGAGAGAGAGAGAGAGAGAGAGAGAGATTGAGACAGACAGTAATTCAGCCTCAAATTCACCCCAATGTCCAATTCAGGATCACTAGTTGACCTAACTAAATATCTTTGGATAGTGGGAGGAAGCTGGAGTACCCAGAGAGAAAACCTTCAGAAACAATGCCCTCTGCCTTCTAATTCTTTAACCTAAATTAATGAAAAATGATAACTGAAAGAAACAGGAGCAGATGGCTGCTTCCCATAGCATAGAGCATCCCAAAGGTGCAGCTGACACATCTACAGTGACTGTGTGATGTAATCATGTCAATATGGACCAAAACCTCTGAGGAATGTCACCATCACCTTACTGAATCTATTCCATGAAGAATTAAGACAGTCCAGCCCAGTGTAAGCAGGTGTATACCTCACAGAGTGTGTGGTGAGGATATGTGTTTGACTCTCACGCTTTCATGTAGTGCACCATTTTTTGGAATTCAACCAAAGATCTTGACAGCTTTAGGATGAAAAATTTCAGTTGGTGACTTCCTTAGCGCTTGGAGGATGAACCCTAACATTACATCAGTGGTTACTGACATCATTATGTTTCCACACCTGATAAAGATATAGTTACAGTCCCAGATAAAAATGTTCTAAACCACAGTGTATTTACACCACGACGTACATTCAGAAACCAAAATACAAGCCTACATAAGTACCAATAAAGAACCCTAATGACCATTTATATAAGTCATAGACGCATAGCTTCTTTTGTAATATTAGTTAAAATGTATGAATATTGCATTATTATTACATTGTAATAACATGTTTGCGTTCTAGTGGAGCTAATTATAATTGATTCTTTTGTGTAAACAAATGGATATCATCATATTTCAATAATAACGCATCTTCACTTACCTAAAAAAATTAGTCAGCATGAAGGGCCACAGCACATGCAGCGTGTCTGTATATTTGTGTACAAAGTGTGCGTGCGTGTCATTTTCACTGCATATTTCAAGTGCTGAATCATGATACAGTATTTTTTTTTTAATCCTGCTAGTTTACACTGGAGGCATTTTCAGACATATTCTTTTGCAAATGTCAGGAGATGTCTCCCTGAGATTACAGCCCAAAACCAGTTGTGCACAGAGGCCACACAGAGCAGCGGCCATAATAACAACAACACAATGTTATCTTCACCCTCCAGAAACTTCCAAACTTCAAGTCTGAGCCCAACGTATTTGTTGTTGGACACTTTTTCTGGGAATGAGATAAGCACGGTCTGCTTTCTTTTTCTTAGATGACTTGGGAAGTTTGCTGCCTCTCTATGTTTGAGTATACATGCAGCTGATCCTTTGTGGTCAGACATCATCTCCTCCGCCTCCCCAAATCTAACAACATCTTCTTCTGCAAGGAAACTGAAAAGACACCAGCTCTTGGTATCTCTCATTAAAAAAAAGTGTTTTTCTCCCTGCTTCCAAAGGACTTCCAAAGAGATGAGGTAAAGAGGGAGGCGTAAAACAAGGCAGGCTCTTTAATAAATGCTGGAGCTGTTTGGTGTGGTTCAAGAAGACAGATTACTCCCACGGGGCCGCGGCCAAGCACACAACACTCTGCTCCACCTTAGTGGACCAGAGCCAGAGGATGACAGAGTTAAAGCTTTTTAATTGTTCACTTCTGCCAGATGGACAATTTAAATTCTAGCAATAAAAAAAAAAAAGTTTTTGCGAACAGTTTAAAAATTCTTAAAATGCTGCCACAAATAAATAAATAAATCACATCTCATAACTTTTTATTTTTATTAGGTTTCTGGAGGTTTTCATCATCTCACATGATCTTCACCTGGTTTTTTTTTAGCCATACTCGTAAATGGCTCTTAGGATTTTTGTTCAGTTACTTCACCGCTTTGATCCAATCAGAAATATTTCAACAAATATTTGATGGTTTGCAATAAAACTTTGCACAAACCCTCTGCAGACGATGACTCCAGAGACTTTTCATCTAGCCAATATCAGGTCGAATGTTTTACTGATTCTGGAAAATTTGGAAAAATCTTCTTGATGAATGGGCACAAACTGCAGTACGGACATATTTGGTTTCCAGATAATAAATCTGAAATACATTTTTCTCCAGCACTACTAAGAATTTCTAGTAAAATGTCTCACCAGCTCGGCTGCTATTAAATTTAGTGCACACATTCAACAATAAATCACAATAAACTTCTTGGAGTTTTGATCTTATGCCAGCATTGGGGAAGATTTGACTTTGCTTAATACTTTTAGTTTTGCACTGACGCGATAATCATATTTTTGCGTCTGAGTGCAGCAGTTCTGTTTAAAAGAAATTATTCTGTTCGTGATCTGTAGGTGTTTTTTTTCCATGAATGATAATATTTGATATGTTTTAGAAACCAAATAGATCATCTCAGAGTTTATATAACATTATTGATTTATGTAAGCAACATTTCTTGCACTTGTGCTGCCTGAGTTTTGCAACTGTTTTCAGTTTAAACATGATTTTACTTGGACACATGTATTAATGCTTGTGACTGGCAGAAAGAACACACAGATTTTTATGGTAAGTTGATGGTTTCCCAGATTTACACTGCTTCTACCACCTGACATTTAAGTGTACCAGCCTATATATGAGTAAAATTGGGGTATCGTATGCTGGTATGCTAAATTGAACAATCACTTAGCAATGAGGTTGTGACTGTGTCATCTATTTTGAAATGTCCAGTTATTTTCAAGCACTGCTGAGTTTGCACCAATGTGAGGTTTTAGAAGGTCTTTTTATGCCTGGAAGTTATACTTCTACCACCTCTACTGTTGCACAGTGAAATTCTTTTAGCATCATTTCGCTTCTTTTATGTCTTTTGCTATTAGGCTGACATTCAGCACAAAGTGTTGTGCTGCCTTAGTAAAACCTCACAGAGTGACTAGCAGACTGTGCATAAACTGAGTTACTTTAAGTGCTCAGAAAGAAAAAGATCATTTTCCTTTTCATGACAAACAAGAAAAACTCCAGAACAGCCAGCGATTGGAGCTTTGGGTGATATCGCGGCCCTCTGTCTTCCACATTTGGAGATCTCCACAATTAGCTGAAGGTGTGAAAAACTGAATATTTCTGCTTGTTCGTTATTGCACGAAGCTGTGAAGATTCGCCTGCGATCTGCACATCTGGAGGAGCGTCTCTTTGGGGTGATAAGGACATGCCCGTGAAACCAGATCTGATTTTCCACAGTCTTCCTAGAGCAATCCCAACTGTATTTCAATTTTCCTCACCACCTTTTAAATGATTCAGAGTAAATGTGAACCATTTGGACATTTTAAATGCAGTGTAATCTGTCAGACAGCTGTGTTATGTCAGCTTGGTGTCTGTTCTTGTGCACCCTGCCCCTCCAGTAAGAATGCCCTTAACCTGCAAAGGTCCTTCCCTTCTCAGCAAATCTGTTCAGCCAAGAAATAAACAGAGCTTCACTCTTAAATCATCCTGTTTAGTTCAGCTCAGGCTGCTTTGTACCTGCAGTGTTCTCTCTCAAACATACACAGGATGTGATAGATGGTACCTGCCACTGTTAGAACAAGGCATTACATCTCTGACCTGTACTTTATGGACTTTAAGCAATAATGTGACACAACAGGCAAATAAATAAATTAGACCTCTGACTCTAATGCGTCAGTGAAAAGAAACAGAAGTTTGAACCTGGCTTCATCCAACATTCTGAAAAAGTACACATCGGTGATTTCTCCTAGTAAAATTTCAGCCCTGTTTATCTTCCTCTTAAGCTTTTAATTAATCAGAGTCAGAGAGAAAATGATCATAGTGTAAATCATCAGTTACCACCTGCTTTCTAGCCTCTTTCAACAAAACACAGAAGAGAGAGCAAATGAATCGCAGAAACGGAGGCAAGTAGTTATTCTACCTCTAGGGATACATGTTTTATGACTTTATTCATCCCTTCTATATGCACCAGACACCAGGTTTTATCCACCTTTCTTTACAGAATGTTTTTAATTCCTCTTCTGAGATGATTTGAGTTTTGTGACATGTGCATTATTGTGCTGGAAGCACAATAATCCACGTCCCTTTGTGCACAATAATGCACAAAGGGATGGACATTGTCAGCAACAATACTAAGGCAGGCTGTGCTCTTTTAATGATGCACATTGGTATTAAGGGGTCCAAAGTGTGCCAAGAAAACGGCCAGAAGCCTGAACTGCTTTCGTGTTGTTTCTTCCAAATTCTGACCTAACTATCCAAATGTTGCAGTGGTAACTGAGACTCGTCAGATCAGCCAATGTTTTTCCAGTGTTCTGTCGACCAGTTTTGGTGAGCCTGTGTGAACTGTAGCCTCAGTTTCCTGCTCTTAGCTGACATTAGCAGCCAGTCTGGTCTTCAGCACATCTGCTTCAAGGTTCGGTGTGCTGTGTGTTCAGAGATACTGTTTTGCATTGCTTGGTTGTAACAAGTGGTTATTTGAGTTAGTGTTGGCTTTATATCAGCTTGAGGCACTTTGACCATTCATCTCTGTGTGCTTTTAGGGTCGTTGTCCTGTTGGAAGATGGCCCTTCACCCCAGTCCAAAGTCCACAGCGCTCTGGAGCAGGTTATCATCAAGGATGTATCTGTACATTGCTGTATTCATCTTTCCCTCGACTGTTACTAGTCTCCCAATTCCTGCTGCTGAAAAATATCCCCACAGCATAATGCTGCCACCACCGTGCTTCACTGTAGGGGAGGAAATGGTCAGGTGATGAGCGGTACCTCGTTTACTCCAGACACGATGCTTGGCATTCAGGCCAAAGAATTTAATCTTTATTTCATCAGACCAGAGAGTTTTGTTTCTCATGGTCTGAGAGTCCTTCAGGTGCCTTTTGGCAAACTCCAGCTGGGCTGTCATGTGCCTTTTACTGCTTCTGTCTGGCCACTCCACCAGGCACCCCTGATTGGTGGAGTGCTGCAGAAATATTGGTGACCGATATTTCAGTGTGACCATTGGGTTCTCGGCCACCTCCATGATTGAAGCACTTTAACCTTAATCACTCATACTGGAAGAGTCCTGGTGGTTCCAAACTTCTTCTATTTACAGACTGATGGAGGCCACTATGCACTGAGACTCTGGGACTGTCAGTGCTACAGAAACGTTTCTATACACTTCCGCAGATCTGCACCATGATACAATCCTGTCTCAGAGGTCTACAGAAAATCCCTTGAACTTCATGGCTTGGTTGTGTTCTCACGTACACTTTGTGTAACTGGTGTGTGCCTTTTCAAACCCTGTCCAATTAACTAAATTTACCACGGGTGGACACCAGGCAAATTGAAGAAACATCTGACAGATATCAGTGGAAACAGGATGCACCTGAGCTCAATTTTGAGTGTCATGGCAAAGGCTATGAATTCTCAGGTAAATGTTATACTTTTGTCTTTTGTTTTTAATACATTTGCAACATTTCAATTTAACATTTTTCATTTTGTCATTATCAGGTATTGTGTGTAGAATTTTGAAGTCAACAATGCATTGAGCTGCTGGCGTTTGATTGGCCCATTAGATCTTTTCATCAAGGAGTGTGAGTGCTGAATGAAATCAAATAGATTTGCTTGCGCTCCTGGTACTACGCAGAGCATTGGACAAAATAAGAAGGAAAGAAAGGACATAGTAGCAAATGATGTGAAAGTTTAAAGGTTTAAAAATATAACATAAAAAATGCTTCAAGTGTTATGCCAGACTCAGTGTAAACACTGAATTGTTTGCATTTGTTCTCTTTTTAAATATACTTATCCAGTAAATGAAGCCTCTGGTCTGTGTTTAGTGAAATGGTGTAACAGCAGACCAGACCAAAAGGCAAACATGGTAATTATTATGTTTAACCATCTGTGTTAGAACTACGTCACATTTAGAGACTAATTTTTGGCTTAAACGTTTTGTTACTGTCCCGATTTGTTTTCGTTCTACTTTGACGGGGAATGCTTTGTCCTCTGGGCTTTTTTTTAAAACTGCCAATTACCTGGAAACGGAAACACTGACTAAGACTTCATTTGTGTTCAGACATGTGCAAAATAGATCAGGTTATGCTCACAAGATTAATGGCCAAACTTAAAATTCACAAAGGGAGCCTGCACACCTACTCCTTCTTCTAATAACGTGAAGTAATTTCTCCCCATGATTACCTTCTTTGTCAGCGTTATGCAATGAAGCCACATGCTTCCAATCCACAGGAGAGAGCAAATAAGTGCAGGAATTTACCAGAAACTGTTATCTTTCAAGGCGGATAAACACATCAGGGAATAGCTCACCCCCACCAGAGTGTTTGTTTAAAGGTGCCTCGCGAGATACTGGATGGACAAATGATTGTTAGGGAGGGATTCGATAGTGAACAAGTACACAAAAGCCATCCGGAGCTGTCCAGAACATCCCATTAAAGCAGCAACGATGATTCAATTCTAGATGGTTTTATCATGAAGCAAGATCTTTGGAAAGCAGTGAGGACTTTAGAGGGCTCAGAGTTGTCTCCCCAGAATGGTGATTTGCTGCATTTTTGCACTTTGTTTGTGTACGCTGGTCCTTAGGAGGAGGGGGGGCATCCTGCAGTCTCTGCTTCCATCTCTGTGGTACAGCAATGACAGTAACCGTAGTGTGATGTCGTTGCCCGGGACTATATTTCCATTCTCCGTCTGTAATGTTCCTCAGTGGTCTCGGAATGATGATGTCAGCGTCCACAGAGTTTCCACCACAGCACAGGGCCTGCAGAGGGGGAAGCGAGTGGGTGTGTGTGGGTTTTGTATGTGCAGTCGGACCAGCTGCGTTTGCACAGAGAAGAGGGTCTCCTGAACAGAGCCACAAAAGAGAGGTGCTGTTTTTCATTGGTCTAGCCTTCAGGGACTCACCGTCTGGGTTGGTGTTATTTAAGTCAACAATGAACTCCTGACATATTCCCGCATATTCCTGCACACACACGCACACAAGTTTCTCCTTCAAGATATTAGTAGAAGTACAGCCAAATAAAGAAATGTCATTCTGAGTTAGATGCATGAAATATTGTATTTTTTATTATATAGCTGGAATTCCTGACAGCTTATGATAGTTTCGGGGAAGTCTGGAGATGCTGGTGGGAAGTTTTCTGTTACACAGATCAAGTGGATCTAAAATGTCAGTGAAGAGGATTTATTAAGCCTAATATTTCTGCCAGATAATGATGCTGTGGCGTGTGATATGCTGGGTAATACATTTGTAAGTACGCTTTCTGAACATTTTGATAGAGTCGTTTGGATGAAGAGGATAAAAAAAACAGTAGTTAGAAAATCTGAACACCTCTTGTCTCTTTCACAAACAACCTTTTGAGTTTTCCCAGAAGTACAGCTGAGATTCAAAATTTAAACTCCATGTAACCTACATCACTCTCTGCCAGTTGCATTCAGGGCCAATTTTAATCACGCTCCTGTTCAGAAAACCAGTTCTCCCTCCACTGCTTTAGTTTATGAACAGAAGGGAATGGGAAAACTAATGATGAGATCATGAATGCCACTCACTAAACCACACCCTGTTTTATCTTCTAGTTTTGTCTTTGTCCACTAAACTTTGCAAAATGGACTTCTAGCCTGAAACTAGCTATTAAAACTATAAACTCCTTTCTGAGGTGACCAAGGCTGTAGACCTCTAGACAATCACACGTGGGCACTTCTGCTCTGGCTTCATTTTTCAGACCCAAAGGTTACGTCCATCTTTTACAGTCATGGCAAAAAGAAAGAATACCCTCTGCCAATTTTAAGGTGGTATGTGTGAGGACACAATAAAGCAACAACACATGACATATTACACCATGTACTTTTATTCATCATCAAACACCTTGATGTTTGGGATCGTTGCCATGTTGCATGACTCAGTTTCAGCCAAGCTTTAGCTGTCAGACAGATGTCCTCACATTTGACTCAAGTATATTTTGGTATGCAGAGGAATTCATGATCAACTGAATGACTGACAGGTGTCCAGGTCCCATTGCTGCAAAACAAACTGGGCTTGGTATGAGCTGATATGCCATTTGTTGTTGTTGTTGGTTTTTTGGTGCTGTGGATTACGGATGAACATCTCCACTTTGGTCTCGTATGACATTGTTTCAGATGTCTTTTGGTTTTTTCAGATGCAGCTTTGCAAACCTAAAAGGAACATTGTGCTACAATGTTCCTTTTAGAGAGAAGAGGCTTTCTCCAGGCAACCCTAACAAGCCATACTTGTCTATTTTCTCTAACTGTACTATCATGAATTTTAACAGTGACCTTGTCAGCATTTTGTGAAATATCACATGTAATATGTCATTTTAAGGCCTAGTAAGAAAAAGATTGCTCTTGTTATGTCCTGATATGTAAAGTCTTACACTGTAAGCGAACGTTGTACTTTCTCTTTACCATGACTCGAGAGTTTGTGGTATTGTCCAACAGAGCCACTACTATGCCTGTATTAGAACACTTTTTGATAATACAACTTTTTGTCATTCCTAACTTCTGTCATCAGTTTCACAGTGGCTTCCAGTAAAGACTTCAAATGCCAGGTCCTGTGTTTAACTTGTAATGGGAGTGTAGAGTCATGAATGCAGATGATTAGCCTATGTATAAAATAGGAAATAAATGAATAGATTAAACAAGAAAGATAAGAAAGCTTAAAAAGGAACTCAAGCTTCTCTTTAAACTCAGTGAAAATATTGTATTTTTTCCATTTTTTATAACTGTACAGTCAGACTTTTTTTTCTTTTGAAATTTATTAATAAATACATAAAAGGGAACCCTAACTTCCACTTTTCATAGAAGCTTATTTGCACAAAGGCATTAGGCAATGTGTTTTCTCAGAATGACCTTGTCTCAGAAAACTCCAGACTTCCTCTCTGGCAGTGAGACACTCATCACTGACCAAAGCATCTCCACAACAAACTCCGACTTTCACAATACCTCACTATTTCACTGTCACGTTTGCGACTTATGCAGTGTTTAGGTCAGCTGTACTTCAGCCTGAAATACTGTGTCGATATAAACACAAGGATAAAAGTTTCTTTTACATGTAGGAACGTGTGCTGATCACTCATATATGACTTGTTACCTGGATCCATGTTTCACACCTCTTATGGTGTCACTGTTTCCAGTCTAATGTGTGAGAAAATCAAGATGTTCCAACTTTTCACCTTGAAATAAATAACAAGGCTCGTGGTCAGATGATGTTAACATCTGCTGCTTGTCTTCAGGCGGTAAAGGAGCTGTAATTATAGGAGGTAAGAAAAGGGAGAGAGAGACACCAAACCGGTGCAAACAAACGAATGCACGCGCATACACAGTGAGATGATGTCACGCTTTTTCCGAGCTCCTATCATCATCTATTTAATAGTCTTCAAAGCTGTGCAGTGGGACAGACTTAAGCTTGCATTGTGTCTGAAAAATAATTGCAAAGTAAGGCAGGGTGGATGTGAGGCAGGGTTCAGATGTTGTTACGAAGGCCTCTATTCGTTTGTTCGTTTGCTTCATTGTGTTGTTGCTTGTTATAGTTTCATTATGAAAGAATTTCCTTTCCAAGAGAGTGAGGCTTTTTTAATGGGCTTGGAACTCCACTCTGTTGTGGTGAAGTGTAGTGCTGTGCCAAACAGGGAAAGCTGTAGGAAACTCCTTTCATTTCATTCTTAATGTTTTCTCCATGCAAAGAATTATTCTGCTGGGAAATAATGTAATCAGGACCGTCAGTGTGCCCGTCCACAGACTCTGAGTCATTCTCTCGCAGCTTGGCTATGATTTTGTCATGCTGCATTGCCATACACGTGAGTCATAGCAAACCTGCTGCAGCCTACTGTTACCCAAATGAAAGTTTATTATTACAGTAAATTTGCATAATTAAGATTAAGGAACTGACCTCCCAGCCCATTGTTCCTTCAGTGGGCTGGTTTCAGTCGTTATGCAAATATACTGTTTATAAGATTGGGGAAACCTGCAGTCAGCTGAGACTGAAGAAGTCACTTGGATGAGTGACGAAACGTTTCTCCCACAAAACGCTACGTCCAGATGAACAGAATCAACTTTTGGAGATACAGTAAATTTGGTTTATTGCCTATCTAGGACATCAATAAATGCGCTCCGGTAAACCAAATAATAGTCACATTCAAGTACAAAACATTCTGTGAGCTCAGTGTGTTGTGGTTAAAGTGTTTGGGTCTCTGTGCCACAGACAGTAAAACATTCTGGCATTTCCTTCAGAAAACAGCACTACGGCAAATGGTCAGAGGAGCGGTGCAGTCAGTGGAGCCAAATGGAGAGGAGTACTCAGACTGAGACCAAAAAAGGTAAGTGAAGAAGGGAAGAGGAGAGCGGGGGATGGTGAAACTGGCAAAAAAAACAACAAAAAAAACAAGGAGGGATAAAACATGAAAAGGTGGAATGATATCTCGCCCACATTAAATTATTCCCGGATGATGCAGCTGCTACTGCGTCATCACTTTCCATTTGCTTTAGCGCTATTTGAACCACTGATGGTCTGAAGGACCATCTAGGTCGAACACTTTTCCAGCACTGTGTCTGCGTGGGTTCTCTCCGGATACTCCGGCTTCCTCACACAATCCAAAGACATGGATGTTAGGTTAACTGGTGACTCCAAATTTTGAATGTGAGCATGAATGGTTTTCTGTCTCTCTGTGTTAGCCCTGTGGCAGACTGGCAGCCTGTCCAGGGTGTACCCCGCCCTTCACCTTACAACAGCAGGGATAGGCTTCAGCTCCCCCACAACCCTGAATTGGATAAGTTGAAGAAAATGGATAGATGGATTTAAATGCCAGAAAGGGGCAACTCATGTGGCTGAACAAAAGAAGCTTGTGAGATTGTTTACATCACTTTGACTATCATTTTCTTGCCCCCCTTGTTTCAGCCAATCAGCCTCCACTCTGTAGACTTTAAATCTCTCTGCTCTTCTGTCATTTTCCCTTTCAGGCTCTCATTTGTTGAACCCACCTCCTCTCCGCTTCACCCTGGTCACTCAGAGCTCCATCCAGGTCTCTTTCTTCATCTTCACCACCACTAGCATCTATACTTTGAGGGTGTTGTCCTAATTCCTGTCACCACTGGGATTCTGTTCTGATGTGATGGATCATCAGAGTTTAATTTTTTAAACTGCTTAATTGAATTTTGCATGTCAATAAATAATGTCCAGTTCTTCCAAAGCAAATCCAGTAAATCCAGTTTTCTTTGATTTAATACTTCCAAATATAAACTCAGAATCAACTTTCAGATCGCTACATCACTACAGTTATCATTACTGTTTCCCCGGGAATTTAGTTGCCACACAAATGAACGAAATGGATGAAATGGCAGTCTTGAGCCCGCCCAGCAAATACTGTTAATACTGTTGTTAGTACCAAAAGCTTCAAACAAATTTAACCTCCTCTTAAAATATGGACTGATAACTTCTCAAAAGTATTCACGAAAGCACATTTCCAGAAATTACATGCATAATTACCATCCGTGGCTTCATAGCGATTTGGCTTCTGCCAAATCAAAACATGCAGAGCTACCTGCTGAGGCGAAGGGGAAACCTTTTTCTTGCCAGTGATAAAATGAAGGTTTCAAGTTATTTCTGAGTAAGTTGAAATTGCAAGACAAATAATTTGAAAGTGCAAAGAGATCCCTGACTCAAACTTTTAAGTTGTAAAGTCAAAATTTTGAGAGATTGACCTGTTTTTTTTTCTTTTCAGTGGCAAAAACAAGCTTATAATAACTTGCATGCAGTATCACTGCCCTACAAAGCAAACGTGAAACGTACAGCAGACCAAGATGCACTTGGTGAAATCTCGAGTATCCACCAGCTTTCGTAATGTTGCCTCTTTGTGATAAAAGCTTATAACATCAGGTGAATCGTTGGCAGGACGTTTACAATATCCTTTATAACAAATCAATCAATCAATAAATAACACCTTTACTTCCACCTCCAACATCCCATGACACTATTATTGAATTAAATTCACCCGACTACCTTATCATTATCTTGATAGTTACGCAGCTATACTGCATGGTAACAGTTTCAAGAACAAGTCCTCTGAGAACCATATTGTTGCATTCATGATAAATCACACATTGAGAATGTGAGATTTCAGAGGGTGCTTTTAACTACTTGACGTAATGAAATTACTAGAATAAAAGCCTGGGAGATTGCTTTATGTCATATTCCTTTTGAATGTGTAACTGAGACAAAACGTGAGACAAATTACTTTCTGCTCTATAAATGGGACTTGAACCACTTGCCGTCTGCTTTAGTAGTTCTTTGTGGAAAGTTTTTCCCTCAAATGTTTCCAGTTTCTGCTCTAATTACTGAAAGCAATTCAAGCTAAAAGAAGGTAGCAGGGGTAATTTGTAGTTAGTGGTTAACATTGTTCCTTGCGTTGATAATTAATTAAAGAAATATTAAATACGTAATTCCTTTATGAATTCAGGTAAAAGGCAGAGGGGTGGAGGCTGGGATGGTGGATAAGCCTCTGTCTTAGAAGGCACCTTCTAATTTCCCTTAATCACAAACTTTCTCTGTGAAAAATGCACTAACATTAACCAAACCCACCTAAGCCGTAGCTCACAGCCATAATTCTTCTAGTTTAACACTACTCTAGATGCCATATCCAAATACTGTAGAAGAAAGACATTCAAAAGTGGTAGAAATAAATGCAATAGAAATGCCAAACTGACCAAATCTGAGAGTTTGCTTAGTCCTGTAATATCAACTTTCTGGTTTAGAAATAGGATTGTGATACTCTTTGCATGAGAGGTCACACTTTACAGTCCCAACATCCTCATGACCCTACCAAAGCTGAAGAAATGCCATTATATCCCTCCTGTTAGCCACTGGTAAAATCACTGTGTGGGTGTGAACTGTGATCCAAGCTTCACTCACCAACTGCAGACTGCTCATCCACACCCTTTCTGCTCTCACCTCCGTTTAACATCTCTGAATCAAGCAGCCCCAGTCCTGCTGTGCCCACGCTGGCACTGCAGATATGGAAGCCAGTGAATTATTTCAAGTAGTGGTGTCAAAACAGAATGCAAACACAGTGTGTCTGCACAATGTGAGACATGGCTGTAGCTCAGGCGGTAGAGCAGGTCAGCTACCGATCAGAAGGGTTGGTGGTTCGATCCCTAGCTGCCCCAGTCTGCATGCCAAATATCCTTGGGCAAGATACTCACTCTCTGATGCATTCATCGGAGTATGAATGTGTGTGAATGCTACATAGAAAGCACTTAAAGCATAGAAGAAAGTGCTTGTATGAATGGGTGGATGAGGCATGTTGTATGACACTGAAGTAAGATTAGTTCAAATTAGTTCAGTTTTTGATCCTTGGGTGCCCACATCTAACATACATTTGTGGCAGAGGACAAACATCTGCGTGGACTATGTTTGCTGAAGTGTCTGCAGCGTGTATATTTGTGGAAGTGTCTGACTTTGTGTCAGTTTTTGTCGAGCTGTGTACATGAATAATTTGAGTTGCATTAGTTTCCCCCACATCCCACTATGTAACCTTAAGCTTTAATGATACACATTTTCTACAGTTTTGGTCGAAATGTTAAGGTAACTTTGGGCTTTTCATTATTTATTTGAACTGTTCTTTTCCCAGACTAGAATGATTGTACAGCATACATCTTTAATGACTTAAAAAAAACAAAAATTGGGTGCAGAAATTTGAATTTATTGAGAATTTTTCACTAATCTAGGGTAAGGAGTATACATAGAGGCTCAAATATATATGTACTCTAACTTCGGTCTTTTAACAAGAGCTGCTGAAGGTTTTACAGTATCTTTTAACTTGACAAGCCCAAGGACACCTGGTAGTTTTTATCTGCCAAAATAAAAAAGATTTGTTTGACAGGACTCATCGGTTTGACCAATACTCAGAACAACAAGGAACAAAAAGTCCAAAGAACTCAGTGAAGCTATAAGAATGGGAATTGCTGATTTGCACAGGTTGAGAATGTCTCTTGGTGACATTTCTAAACAACTGCATTTTCCAAGATCATCAGTTCAAACAATTGTACTTAAGTACAACTTATTCTGATGTGTCACCACTCGGCCAAGGTCTGGAAAAGACACAAACTTTGATTGACACATCTGAAATTGACTGAAATTTGCAGCTGCCCACAATGAGAAGGGGTCTGTTTGGAGGAGTAAAGGCGCGGCTTTAAATCTTAAGATCACCATACATGGTCAAGGACGGTGGTGGAAGCATCATGCTCTGGGACTGTTTTGCTGCCAGTTGTACTGGTCCTTGCACAAATTGGATGGTATACCGAAGAAGGAGGACTACCTCAAAATCTTTTCAACTTCATGCCAAATCAACACTGAGACAGTTAAAACTTGGACACAGTTGGGTTTTCTAACAGGACGATGATCCCAAACACACATCAAAACTTGTGGTTTTTGAAATGGAAAAGGCTGGCTAACATTAGGCCTTTGGAATGATGTTCTTGACCTCAGTCCTACTGAAAATTAGTAGACTATATTTCAAAGCCAGGAAACCAACTAACTTAAATGAACTCTACCAATTCTGAATTTCTAAATTTTGCCAGAAGCTTGTTGATGGCTACCAAAGTGTTTGACTGAGTTGCAACTTCCTAAAGGACATTTAACCAAATATTATTATACTTGAGCCTGTATGTATAGTTTTGATCCTGTGTGGATTAGAGAAAATCCCTCCTAAATTAAAACTTGTGCACTTGATTCTTATTTTTTTAAGAGGTATTCTGTACAATTACTCCACCTGAAAAGGGAACAGTTCAAAGAAATCATCAAAAGCCCAGAATTACCATGACATTCATGCCCATGATGAGTGCATGTAAACTTTTGACCACAGCTGTATGCCAGCCTAAGTCTTTGGAGCAGTGGGCAGTCATCCTGCAGTGCCTGGGGAACAGCTCCAGCACTGAGCGTATGCCTTGGTCAGGGGCACTTAACAGGCCATTTTACCTGTCATGGTTTAGATGGAAACCAGAAAAGACAAGGTGAGAGCATGCGAACTCCAAACAGACATACCTTCCAGTGGTTGTACATGTTTCAGTGAGATGATAATGTTATGAGCCACAGTGCTGCATGTTATATCATGATGCATGTCGTACATTTTCCTACGCAGGCTGACTTCACCTGGGATAAAGCAGGTAGTCCTGCTCCTTCCCCATATGGCCCCAGGTGAGCTGGCATGTCCCTGCTGTCTAGACAGGAGAGTGACTAAAGGTGATGCTTAAGAAAAGGTACACAGTTAATGACATTTCCCCTAACAGAATTGGAAAGTGTGTTTGCATCATGGTACAGCTGCAAAAAATTCTTGATATTGGGAATTTATTGCACACAAAGTTGGGGGAATAGTCGTCTTTATGATTTAAATGAACATAGTCAGAGAGCAGACAATGAGAAAAACACCCAGAGGAAAGAGATGAGATCGGATAAGATTGAAATACTTTCTTTTAACTTATGAAGGTACTGCAAACCTTCCTTTGGCTTCCCTGTGGGGCTCACACTGGGAAAAGGCTTTATGTGGTGGATGTGGAAAGCTTCATGATGCAGACAGGAAACCTGGATCACTCTAAGGTGCTGAATGTTATGTATGCACCACTGGGCCTACTCTGATGTAGAGAATAAAAACCTATGACTAATAAAACACATTGTGAAACACAAAATAATGGAAATCTAAAGGTTTTAAAAGTAAAACAATTAGGACAAAGACTGAAATTTTCTCAGCATTTGAGCAAAATGAGCTTTTATTGCAGAATGGAATAACTATATTTACTCATTAGCAACAATGCCATCGTTGTGTTTGCCTGTGTGTGTTTGTGTGGGGGTTTTTTTCTGTCTCAGCAGCACATCTGAATCTTTCTTGGTCTGTTCAGACACTTTTCCAGGAGGTCAGTAAAAGTCCTGACCACTCAAAGCACTTCTTTGTCTGCTTCCTCCAGCATCTTATGAGGACATCCTTCTCCATGAGAGATGACGAAGCAAGCTGCGGCGAGCGGTGCGCACACAAACGCACATCGCAGACACACACCAAACAGTGTGAGTAACTGGTCAGGTTTGAGTGACTCTCTACCTCGCTGCCTTTAGGGCTTCCTGCAAGTCTTTTGGAAATGTGCCCTGGCCATGTGAAGATCATCACCTTTTCAGTGGCGGCAGAATCAGGAGTTCATTAATGTGATGAACTGCAGCCTCTGTTCTACAAATTAATCACTATTAGCTGGTGTGACAACAGGAAAAGGGACAGACACTTTCGCATGGGTCACAAATTCTGTGCATGTCTGTGAAGCTCATTTTTGCAACCCTAACAAAGTGGCTATTTTTTCACTCCAGTGGGTAAACAAGATGCAGACTTGTGTTCTCTACATCAGCCTTATTCAAATAACGGGCACAGTCTGGGTAAATTAACACCAAAGGAACTCAGCTCCTTTCTACGTGGAGTGATTCACATTGGCCAGGCTGTGGATGGCGTGCGTGAGGACACGGGTTAAAGAAGCACACAGCGTACTCTTACACCAAGACCACAGCTCCTCTTGATCAGGCCCAGTTTGTCTCTTACTCTCTCACACAAAGACACCAACTCACTGCCGAAATGGAAACACACATTTGCTACCCTGTTGACATTGTGCTTATTTGCATCTGATGTCATAGTGTAAAAAACACAGACAAGGTTTCCACGCTTGAGAGAGAAGTGTCAGGAAAGACTGCTGCCCTGCAAATGGCGGTACAGATAGGATTAAGTTGGAGTTGTTGAAGTATAAACTGTGTCTGACCTGAGGAAACACAGCTGTCTGGAGAAGGGGAGGTGATAGTTAACTTTTTAGTGAGAATAGCAGGATGCTGCTCTTAGATTGAAACAGACCCTAAAAAGTTCAGAGAGACGTAAGAGGTGATGCTTTCTCATATTGCAACAGTGAACAAAGTTCACTTTGAGGTTAACATTTACCTTCATCACCAAATACAAACTGCTTACATTTAAATGGTATCTGTTATGCAGGTTCCTGTATTTTAACATTCATCCATCGAGCTTTTCCTGATTGTCAAAGCCCAGATTGGGTTGACAGATTGGGCTTGGACCCTCCTTTTCAAAGCTACTGCCTCCACCTCTTTTAGCACCTTTGAGCACAATGGTCTGATTCTATTTTGCCCCCTTGAAGCAGAGTGTTATTAGCATTATAGGTTGTTATTGGTTGACATTTGTCCTTCATGCTAGCGTGCTTGCTAACTTAGTGACAAAAATGAATGAATTATAAATGATAAATGCACCTTGCTAAGTTAGCAAATACTTTAGCATTAATGTTAGCACATTAATGCTGAAGTAGTTGCTAACTTAGCAAGGTGTATTTATCATTTATGCTGACAAGCTTTCTAACTTAGAAAGGTGCATCTATAGACTGCATAGGTGTGTCACACAGACATAGACCATAATTATTGACAAATAAGTAGAATGTTTCCTCTACAAACCTGAAGCAGTGACTTTTAAGCTAATGTTAATGTACCATTACCTGTACTGCCAGCCACTACCAACAAAGCTGAGTGCTCAAGTTGAGTGACTTCCACCAGCTTAGGTGAAGCACAGGAAACAGCTGTCAGCTATAGCTACCTATACATGTCTTTTTAAATTGAATTTTTCCTGCTGCAAAGCTGAAAATCTTAACATAATAGTCTATGGGGTTGACTCACTTAAGGAGTGAGTCTCCAGTAACCACTTGAGAAACTAGATTGTGGCATGTGTCGATGCAAGCTCCAACAGCCAGGTAAAGAAATCCCAAAAAAACAACTTTTTGGGATAGATTCTGACATGTTGGCATTTTTCAGCCGCGAAGTTGAAAAAGTAAGAATGA
The DNA here is from genome assembly GCA_015106755.1 of Etia nguti. Taxonomy (NCBI): domain Eukaryota; kingdom Metazoa; phylum Chordata; class Actinopteri; order Cichliformes; family Cichlidae; genus Etia; species Etia nguti. The sequence continues at coordinate 47,558 of VUQG01014824.1, forward strand.
GAAAGCATGAGAAAATATGTCATTGTAGCATCCAGAGGGCTGACAAAATTGCATTTAAGTTGTCATTTGCTTATAAACTCAGTTGCTTTTCACGATGTGTCCAACATTTTGCCTGTTCTCTTTGCTCCTCTGGACTCCTGACCATGAGGTTAGCTCATCTCACGGGTGTGTGACTTTCTTGTGTGACTCAATATATAATTCAGGCGATGAAGCACAGTCATTAGTACCCCTCACATGTCAAATCAAACCCTCACTGTCACTCTTTAAACGACCCAACCCAATCTGGTTTCCACAGTAACTGTGCTTTGTAGCGGTGTGTTGTGGAATCTTTGGTAAGTGCTTTGTCAGAGTTTGTATTCACAACCACCATCCCTCCTCACCGACCTCTAACATTTGTTCCCAGCAGAGCAGCAGCTCTTCGCATCCTGTGCAGAATATTCTGACTGATTCAGACGTGAGCAATGACGAGGATCGTTGAGAATGCTGACAACCTTAAATTATGTTGCTCAACTGTCTTCATCCACTGACTGTCTGCAGCATGAACTTCTGCATAACAACCTTGTTTTCTATTTTTCTTTTATTCCTCTAGAAGAGCTGTGCCTTTTTCATGTTCCGATTTTCATTGCATTACTATTCCAGGCAGAGAGCTGAAGGCAAACAGTGGAAGAACAGCCATAAGTGGGTGTGACAGTCAGTCAGTCATGGTTGCTGCTCATCTCCTCCTTCACTCTTCCAGTCTATAAGCCAGACATATTAACCTCCAGCTTTCTCTTTTCAAACACTTTCCATTTTCGTTTCCATCTTTCTCTATCATTTTACACACACACCCCAATCATGTATTTCATCTCTCCAGTTTTTCCATCCAGCTGTGGCCATTTGGCTCTCTTTCTCCAAACTGACTGTAAATAGTTTGGTGAAGCCAGGGTGGAGAACCACGCATTACAAACAAGTACTAGAAGGCTGTACATATGTTACAGATTGGCACACCTTAAAAAAAGTTTTCCTTCCAGATTTGGAGTAGGACACTCCACACAAAACACTTAATTCCGCATTTTATAGCTTTTAGTTTGAGTAGTTCACCAGAGAATAATTAGATGAGGAAATTAATAAGGAAATTAACACCAGCTTTGTCTACTTAACGTAGGGCTACAGAGCAACTAACTGATAAGCTTAGCAACAAATAATCCACAAGCTGTTGTTTCTACCTTTTGGATTTTGTACATATTTTTCAAATACCTTCAGGACAGATTTGACCAACTCTGCATTGTGGACCTTCAACACTCACTGCTCCCTTCAACTGATGCAGTAATTCAATGCATTTAGACATGTGGACATGGCCACGACAACCTGGTGAAGTTCAAACTGAGCATCAGAATAGGGGAAAAAGGTGATTCAAGTGACTTTGAAATAGATTTTTGTGCCAGATGGGCTGCTCTGAGTATTTCAGAAACTGGTGATCTGTTGGGACTGTTGTGGAACTATCTCTTGGTATAGAGAGAATGGTCTGAAAAAGAGAAAATATCCACCAAGTGGCATTTCTCTGGGTAAAAATGGCTTGTAGATGCCGGAGATCAGGGGAGAATGGCTAGACTGCTTAAACCTGATAGGAAGGCAACTGTAACTCAAAAATAGCGACTCCTTTTAACTAATGCAGAAGAGCATCTTAAAATGCGTGGCACATTGAACCTTGAAGCAAATGGGCTTTAGCAGCAGAAGCCCACACCAGGTGATACTCATGTCAGCTAAGAACAGGAAAGCGAGTCCACAGAACAGTCCTCCAACAGACAACAGAAGACACTGCTTGGTGTGACGAGCCTCAATTTCTTCTGCGACATTCAGATGATAGGCTCAGAACGTGGCATAAACAACATGAAATACAGATTTATCCTGCTCTGTAACAACAGTTCAGGCTGGTGGTTTAATGGTGTAGGAGATATCTTCTTGGTGCACTTTTGGCCCGTTAGTACCAACTGAGCATTGTTTAAACACCACAGCCTACCTGAGTATTGTTGCTGACCATGTCTATCCCTTTTCAACTACAGTGTAACCATCTTCTAACACTAACGAACAATAACGAATAGTGTTGAACACATTTTAACGAATGCTGACTTAACTTGAGTAAAGCTAAAAAGTATTCCAGTAATCCCAATATTTTTAGATATTGATCAACCGTCTATAAATGTGGCTATAAGGATGAAACATATCACTCCAGCAATGACTTGGGACTGTGAACAGTTTGCTATCATGAAAGAGAAACAGATTCCCAGGTCTTCTCACAAACTCTTGGGAATAAAAATAAAAATGAGAAAATTGCAAACACTGTTCAGGAAAGCTCAACATTTTATATGATACAATATTGTGCAGTGCGTGCATCAAGGTGTACACACTTGTTTAGGTGATCTAAATCTGTGGACTTTTATTTTGACAAACACAGGTTTGTTACGCAATAATGCATTGAAGATGTTCCAAATCCCTCAATCTAGCTTCCAACTGTATACCTTTGTATACGAAGGTGTTGTTTTGATATCAGTGGAAAATGATGACAGAGACTAAATTAAATCAATCATACTTTAGAAAACAGTCCCAGTAGTTCCAGCTTTCAGAGATTATGAGGTATCCAACTGAGCTTTCAAATACAAATCATTCTGGGGAACAAAGAAATCACTGTGAAAATAACCAGGGTGAGAGATAAATCTTTGCTGCAAAATAGATCTTATGTATGGAAAACAGAGACAGTGAGCAAAGAAGAGATGATATAAGCCAGGAAGCCTTCCAGGGGCTTTGACAGAGACAGCTCATAAATCTGGCAGAGACATAACCCAAGAAATTAAGTCATACCCAAAATGCGCCACTCTATGGACTAAATGTTTCTCTCTTTCAAATATTTATGCGTTCTTTTACACCAGTATCACCCTCCCGAAAATGCATGAGCGCACATTTAGGAAACCTGTTGCACAGCAGTGAATATGGAAGTTAATGTTAAGTAACACTTCAAGGCTCGCCGCTTGAAACTCTCTGGTGTTTCGAGTCTCCACGCTTTGGCGCTGTTGCAGAAGTGGAAAGAATTCAGAGGCTTTTTCCAAACAGGGGAGATTGGTGACTCAGTTGCACTCACTGTGCTTTTGCTGTTTTTCCTCCTCTGTTTCCCAAAAAACATCTGCTTGCTGTTTAATTCTTCAGTCCTCTGGCATAACTTGTTCCTTGAACCTGAGACAGGAATTATTACAGTCCACAGTCGCGCACACAGTAGCTGCTTTCCTGACCAGACCCATGAGTAAGTTTAGAGAACCAGCAACAGCTCCTGCAGCGGGACATGACCAAAACAGCACAATGTGTGTGCTCTGGTTTACTGTTTCCGCCCACCTTGGAAATTTTATTTCACTTCATTTTTGAAATATCATGTCATGGATATTATATGACATGGATGTATATATATATACATATACACACACACACACACACACACACACACACACACACACACACACACACACACACACACACACATATATATACATAAAAAAAAATCG
>VUQG01014824.1:57960-74801 GCA_015106755.1 Etia nguti
ACAATCCGTCTTTTTTTTTTTTTTTTTTTTTTTTTTTTTCTCTTTGAAGACCTCAAAGAGGTCTTGAGGCAGGTTGAGATGTTAATGAACTTCAACTGAAGTCAAACTTGCTTCCGCTTCATGGGTTTGGACTGTATTTTTTGGACAGCAAAGCCACTCAAAGTCTAAATCCTGCTTGAAAAGTTTATATTTTTCTAACAGTTCAAAGCCAGTTGACATACTCCCAATGAAAGAGCTGACACTGAATGGCTGCCCAGTGTCCAATATATACAGTCCACAGGCTTATTTCCCAGAGCTAATTAATGACTCCACTGCACACCCTTTTATTAAGACATGAATAAAATTTATATAATAAAAAACAAACATTTTAAAAGATTTATTTAGTCATAACACTGTCTTTGCCCACAGGTGGATTTTACCTCATTATAAAGTAAATCTAGATGTTTAAATCTCCATTTTTTTCCTGAGCACTTTTGAAAAGTTCTTGTTGAGTACCTCTTCTTTTTCTTCGCGTATTAAAATGTTTAAACTCGTTAACCTCTTGTTATCACTAATCTGCAGAAAAACACCCGTTCTCCCTGGAGAGAGGCCACCATCCCGGGCAACATCAACTCCTACACCATTAGCGGACTGCGTCCAGGCATCACCTATGAGGGTCAGCTCATCAGCATTCAGAACTATGGACGCCGTGAGGTCACGCGCTTCGATTTCACTACTAACCTTGGCTCCTGTGAGTAAGCTGTACAGCTACATGGCTACACCAAAGCAGCACATTTAAAGAAATATTTAAAATAACGCCATGCTCCTTAATTTCAAAAGTGGAGACATACGAGGGAGAGACGACTGCACCTCCTCCTGTGTTAGACACCTCCGAGTCCGTGACAGAAATCACCTCAAACAGCTTTGTTGTATCCTGGACATCAGCTGATACAACCATCTCTGGCTTCAGGGTGGAGTATGAGCTCAGTGAGGAGGGGTCCCAGCCTAAAGTTCTGGGTGAGAGCCTTTGACCATTGCTGAAACTGCCGTAATGCCTCCATATTGCCTGCGGATCAATTCAGTTTTTATTATATAGAGTTCTGACTGACCCTTTGGCTGTGTTCCAGATGTTCCTCGCACATCCACCTCTGTCACCATCAGTAATCTCCTGCCTGGACGCAGATACAACGTCAGCGTCTTCGAGGTCCCAAGTCGGGGGCAGCCCAACCTCATCCTCACTACCTCACAGACCACAGGTAGGACAAGCTCTCTTCTCCACTTTGTTGTGATGTTACACTCATAGTCACGCAGTGTTTTTGAAAGAATGATCCTTTCATCCTTTGGGCAGCTCCTGACGCACCTACTAGGCATGTTGTCAATGAAGTGGGAGAAACCTCCATCCAAATCAGCTGGTCCAGACCTCAGGCTCCTATTACTGGTAACAAACCATTTATTTTGTGTTTTATTAGATATATAAATCCTTTTCCTTATCCTGGCTGTGTGTATAACTGTATACTTGTCCCTGCAGGCTACCGTGTGGTCTACACACCATCAGTGGAAGGCAGCAGCACAGAGCTAACCCTCCCAGAGTCAGAGACGTCCGTGACCCTGGTTGACCTTCGCCCCGGTCTGCTTTACAACATCAGCATCTACGCCGTGGAGGAGGACCAGGAGAGTGAGCCTGTTTTTGTACAGGTCAACACTGCTGGATCTCCTCAGCAAGGTACACATAATATGTCTTTTAAACAGAATAAATTCATGAATTAGCAGTGTAAAGCTCAATTTTTCTTTTTGTGAAACATTTGAACAGTATGCTGTTCTTTAGATCGCTCAGGATTCTTTTTAGGTGATTCTTAGCCTTTCGGCTGTCTGTGAAGGCTGAACAGATTCAGTTTATACTTGCAGCTGGAGATTCCTTATAGGGCCTTAGAAAGGGCTTTTCATTGCTCTGTTAAGATGGCTTGTCAAAACATGGATTTATCAAAATGTGCTTTTATGGTTATAGCCATACCATTGTAATATTTTTCTTCCTGTCTCCTTAAATATTATGGATCTCGGATGACTTCTTTTAAATCACAGTTAGCCGCGAAACAGTGACCTGTTTAAACTTAGTTTAAAACACTTAGAAAGGCAAGGATGCATTCATAAATCATTCATAAATCATTCATAAATCATTCAAATATCTTTGAGAATATTTTTAAATGGATTTCCATTTCAGACTCTTAGCTAACAGCATCTATTTTATCTAAGCCAAGCACAGTTAAATTAAAGATTTTTAAAAAAAGCAGCAGTAATATTTGCATATAATAATGCATATTTAGCTCTGTATACTTATTGTATATAACTTGAGAACGGGGTTTGTTTTTGTAAAAGGGTGTGTTGTTTATTAGGGGGCTAATAAATGTAAAATAAATATTAAGTTTACGTCTCTGTTTCCAAACGTAACCCATGACAACAACAATGCTCATAGTAAAAAACTCCTAAGGAAACCCTAAGGTCTGATTGTGACCCTTCCTCTCCACAGAGGTGGTCCAAGCCCCCACAGACCTGCAGTTCTATGAGGTTTCGGATACGAAGGTCTCCATCACCTGGACCGGTCCACCCAATGAGGTGTCAGGTTACAGAGTCACTTTCTCCCCCGTTGGGTCCGATGGCACTGACATAAGGCCCCTGGGGCTGTCTGTCTCCACCAATGCATACTCTGAGATCACCCACTTGCAGCCAGGCACGCTTTACCGCTTCTATGTCTATGCCATCAGCAGCGGAGTGGAGAGTGAGCCTCTTGTAGGAGAAAAGGCTACCAGTAAGTGCCACTTTGGAAAAAGGCCCAAATACATAAACGCAGGGATTTTATCCAAAACATAACAGATCTTTTTTTGCCTTACATGTGTTATGTTTTCTGCCTCCTCCAGAACCTGATGCACCCACCGATGTACGCTTCACTGAGATCGGCCCTGACAGCGCACTGATTGTCTGGGAGGCTCCTCGTGCCATTGTCAGTGGTTTCCGCCTTTACCTGAGCATTGAAGGCTCAAGTCCCATTGAAAAGAGGATCCCAGGCAGGGTCACCCAGTACCAACTGAGGAATCTACGTCCAGATACGGAGTATACTGCCACCCTTTACTCTGACCTCAAAAATGAGCTCAGCGAGGGCGTCACCACATACTTTACCACCGGTCGGTATTTGGAGAAACCGAACACCAGTAAAGACGGGAATAAATTGCTGCAATCATTTTAAAATATTTTTTCCCCCCCTTTCTTCCCTTTCTTACAGCTCCCCAGATGGGAAATGCTCCCACTTTCAGCACTGAGGTTACCGACACCTCGATCATCGTCACCTGGATACCCGTCCGCAGGTTCAGCTACAAGGTTAGCTCATTACATCAAAGGAATCACTAGAGCTGTTCACTACCTACTTATCTCCAGGCAGTGTCCAAGCACATTTAGAAACTAGCTGGTGAACATAGCGGAACCGTAAAGAGCCAAAGAGCCCGATATGTACCCTCTGGTGTGGGCAGATTTTAGGCCATTGCTAATTGTTTCTAATTGTTAAGTTTTTTCTTTTAAGCGTATTCTCCAGTTTTTCTCATGTCCGTCTCATTTCTCCAGCTGTCTGTGCTGCCCAGCGAGGAAGGCGAGTCTCCCAGAGAAGAAACCTCTTCCTCTGGACGTGTTTATGTAGATGGTCTGACTCCAGGAACTCAGTACACCTACAGCGTTCAGCCCATCTACAATGGACAGAACCGCGGAAATCCCATCACCCGCAATGTTGTCACTTGTGCGTATCGTTTTAATTTCACAAAGAAAAAGACAGGCATGGTGGTGACTGCTGAACAAAACCAACTGTAAAACCAGTTGTGTGACTGATTGTGCGGTTGATTTGATACTGCTCTGAACTGACAGAGCGCCGTTATACCATGTGATTTTGTGCCACAGATTTTTTGCTGCGCTGAAGTTTTTTCAATGTGTCATGGTCTGCTGTTTCTTGTTGCAGCTCTGTCTCCTCCCACTGACCTCAGAGTTGAGTCCAACCCGAACACAGGAGTTCTCACAGCCTATTGGGTAGCCTCCAAAACACCAGGTAAATATTTACTTTGCTCCCCACGCACTGACAGCCTATTGGATCACAGAAGGTCTCTAGACCTTGGCCTTCAAATATTTTTTTTTCTTCTTTTCACCAGAACAAAAAGCTGTTCCTAGTATTTCCTTTTGATTTCTAATATTAATTCATGAATCTGTTATATTCCCCCGTCTCTCTGCAGGTATTACAAGCTACCGAGTGACAAGCAGACCAACCAGTGGCCAGAGAGGAAACTCCCTTGAAGAGATTGTTCCAGTTGATCAGACCTCAGTCGTTCTAGAGCACTTGACTCTGGGTATGGAGTACAACATCAGCGTGTTCGCTACCAAGAACAACGTGGAAAGCGTTCCTGTTTCCGCTATTGTCACAACAGGTAGGAGCCGCAGGAAGTCATTTACACGTGGTAGAAAGCCACAAAGACTAGTGTGTCTGTTTCGTCGTGAGGAACAATGACATAATTTTCCCATTCGATGAAAATGGAGCCAGCTACACCCATCCCCACAGAGCTTGGCCTAGTTTCAAAAGAAACTAAAGCTGCATTAGTTAAGTTTTACCCACTAGACAGAAGTATAATGCCATTATGTACAAAAATACACTTACATTTTAAAGTTAGCGAAAAATGACCCACTTGCACATTTGGCAGACATGGGACTGTGTGCTGGAGCTCATTATTTGCCAGCCAGTTTAAATCTAAATGTCAGTGTTCTTTAAGCTCAGTTTTGGTTCTGAGCCTTTAGCTTTATTACTAACCTAAAAAAGCTAAATGGTGCATTTATTTCCAAGCTGTTTTCTACAGAGTAGGCCAGGTAAACATTTGTGGCCTAAAAATAATTGATTAAAATAAAATTATTAGTATAAGTCCTCATTATACATTAGTTACAAATGTCTAATGCAGCTTTTTTTGTAATCTACTCCTAGCATGATTATTGGCTAACTGACCATTTGCATGGAAATTGCGTTTATCACTTGGTAGGGTGAATATTTCTGGGGTTTTTTGCATGACCATTAGTAGTATTATTAGTGCTTTATATTTACCTTTAATTATAATTTTAATTCTGAATGTTTTCCAGTCCAGTAATGTGTAATTGTCTTGCATGGTTACTGTTATACCCAGGTTCCCTGAATGCTTTATCGGGAATTAAATGAATGTTCTTGATATAACCAATGAAATAATTGGGGCTTTTCTGTCTGTCTAATTTTGCTTGCGCTTTGCAACATGCCTAACCCTTTCAGACATCCCCGCTCCAAGTCAAATTGACTTTGTCGACATTACTGACACCACCATTGGCCTGCGCTGGATCCCTCTGAACTGTTCTACCATTATTGGTTACCGGATAGTGGTAGTAGCTTCAGGCGAGAGCTTGCCAATTTTTCAAGATATGGTGGAAGCATCTGCTGGTTATTACACGATTCGTGGTTTGGAGCCCGGTGTGGACTATGACATCAGTATCTTCACTGTTACAGAAGAGGGGGACAGCGAGCCGGCCACACACACAAAGCAAACGCATGCTGGTGATTTATTCTTTCAGTCCATCACTGGGGAGGGGTCGGGTCTTGATCTGAGGCACCTTTATTCTCTTTTAAGTGTGTCACACTGCAGTAAATATCTGAATTTAATCATTTCTGTCATATTTTCTTTGTGCCACTGGAAGTCCTCCTTTATTTTCTTAACCTCATTGCGTACCAGTGATAGCTATAGCTTATAACCCCTCATTTTTACAGCCATTCCAGCTCCCACCAACCTGCAGTTTGGAGGAGTGGGCCCTGACCACATTAGGGTGACTTGGTCAGTCCCCAGAGTTGCCACACCAGACGACATCTCTCGGTTCGTTATCCGTTATCACCCTGTATCCACTGATAATGACATCAAGGAGGTTAATGTAGGAGGAGCTACCAACACCTACTTGCTGCAAAGTAAGATGGGCCTTAGAGGCTTGAAAAGGCAAAATGACTTGTGCTTTATACTGCTCCATGTCGAGCGATACTAATTGTACATATCATCTTCACAGACCTGCAGTCCAACACTGACTATCGTATCAGTGTGGTGTGTGTGTATGGTGAACGAGAAAGTAAACCAGCCACAGGGACTCAAAAAACAAGTGAGTATCTACACAGGTGGTGCCTCACAGAAGAACCAAGGCTGTTGCAAATAAAAGATGGATGTAGCCCCCGAGTCTGAAAATGTGAAGCAAATGTGGAATTGCCTTCAATCTCCATTTTTCTAATGACGGGCAGGGGGAAACTTAAAAGAAGCATTAGAGTCTATAAAGATCCCAATTCTCACTTCACTGGTATTAGTTTATTGTCTCAGTCACTAGTTTCTGGCCTTATTAATTATGGCGTGATGTTCAGTAGGGTAAAAAGGGTGATAAACCAGAGTGTGAATACAGTGTGATTGACAAGATGTATGAGTGTGTATTATCCTTACATTCTCAGTCAGATCTACTTTTTACTGGTCCTATCTGGGTTAAAAATTATGAAAAACTAGATGGATACATCTGAAATTCCAAAAGCTTCAAAACAACTGCTAAATTTCCAGATAAGTCTGATTTGACCTGCAGAATAAACTACTACAGAATAACTACAATGCTACTATAAATAATATCAATAATAAATATTTTGTCTCTTATTCCAGAGTTACATAATCTATTTAGAGTATCCCTGCATTTAGTGACTTTTTGTTTGATTTATATTAATATCAGTTGATCCATTTCAGATATTTTACATGAACGTTTGCTTACTTCTACTAGAAAGAATGTATTTGGCATTACCTTTGTACGTAACTGAAAACGTATCTCAGTTTTTCACTACATTTTTCTTTTAGCTCTGGATTCCCCGACTGGCTTGGACTTCTCCGACATTCGGACCGACTCCTTCACAGTTCACTGGCAAGCTCCACAGGCTAGAATCACGGGCTACCGAATCCGCTATCAGAAGACGAGTGGTGGGCATGCCAAGGAAGAGAGGCTCCCCCCAACCAGAACCCACTACACTTTCACTGGACTGTCACCTGAAACCGAGTACATGATATATGTATATGCTGTGATCAGCAATCAGGAGAGTCAGCCTCTGACTGGCACACAGGCAACAAGTGAGTTTCGGCTATTCTTTTAGTTAGTGGGCGTGCTCATTCCTCATCTGTTTTAATTGAATTTTTTTTTCTCCATAATTATCCTCTATGATTTTCTCTATTCTGTTATTTAATGCTTTTCAGTCTCTGATTCGCCCACTGACCTAGTGGTAACAGGATCCACCCCAACCACAATCACCATACGCTGGGATGCTCCCTCTATCTCAGTGAGAAACTACAGGATCACCTATGCAGGAACAAGTCTGTACATTTTTTTTAAATTCTTGGTTTCCTCTTAACGTCAGCCACACAAGTTTAACACTTGGGCCTTCTTTACTGTCATCTCAGGCGGCGAGACTCCTCGGGAGATTAATGTCCCAGGCACTCAGACCACTGCCACCATCACCGGACTGAATCCCGGCACTGAATACACCATCACGGTCTATGCAATTAGCGGACGAGGCGATAACCCTGCCACCAGTATCCCCGTCTACATAACATACAGGACTGGTACAGAAATATTTTCAGATTTTCAAATTTACTGAAAAGCAACTTAATGTTGAGTGTTTATGGTAAATCTAAAGCCTTATCCGTTGTTCCTTTAGATATCGAAGCCCCCCCTGACATGCGGGTGGCTGATATAAGTGACAATGCCATCACAGTACGTTGGTCTCCTGCTCGTGGACCAATCAGAGGCTACAGAGTCACAAGTATTCCCAAAAATGGCTTGGGACCCTCCTACTCTGAGGATTTGGCTCCTGGTAAGGCGTGCAAGGATTGCCAGATGCTCACAATCAGATTGCCATGTTGATTTAATTTTTCACAACACAGCATCCCCTCCTTATTGGCTCCTTTTCTGCTCCCCTGTTACAGATCAGACCGAGGTGACTTTCACGGGTCTGATGCCCACTGCCGAGTATCTTGTGAGTGTCTATGCCCTGGGCAATAATGGACAGCCGTCTTCCCCGCTAATAGAAAATGCAGTCACTGGTTAGTCTCACTTAATTCACTTTCACTTCTCTTTCAGCTCTACCTTTATTTGTCCTGATTCCCTTGCACTATGTTAAAGCTAAACTTGGCAGTTAAGGCAGTTTTTCTACAGGAAATTCAGGTAAATTTCCTCCAAAGCCAACAGGAAAAGCTATTTACCACTGAAGCATCTTTCGGTTCCTCTTTTTCTGCAGCTATGGACCGTCCGAAGGAGCTCACCTTCTCTGACATCGACTCCACCTCCATGCGCATCTCCTGGGACAGCCCAGACGGCACAGTAACATCATACCGCGTCTTGTACGCCAGTGCAGAGGAAGGCGAGAGAGAGCTGCGCCCAGCACCCAGAGGGGACCAGGACAGTGTGGTGCTGAGAAACCTTCGCCCTGGAACAGAGTATACTGTTAAGGTCATCGCTCTCCATGACCGAACACCCAGCTCACCGTTGTTGGGAACTCAGGCCACAGGTAGCGCTAGGCAGAAATACATCAAAGCATTAGTCTCCGTTTGATATCCACATCTTAATACTTTGGCCTTGACACTGTGTCTTTGTGCTTCAGTAATCCCTGCTCCCACCAACCTGGCGATCTCAGAGGTCAGTCCTTCCTCTTTCACTGTGTCATGGCGAGCTCCAGATGCGCGCCTGACCGGCTACCGTGTAGTCGTGAGCCCCAAGAACATCAACAGCCCTCACAGAGAAATGAACGTTGCTCCGGACACCACTCGTGTTGTCGTGCCAGGGCTCATGGTAAGTAGAGTTCATGTGTGAATATCTACATGAATTCATAATGGGTCAGTGAGGAAATATGAGCTGTGTGTCTGTGTACTGTGTAGGTGGCAACCACATACCAGGTACAGGTTTACGCCCTGAAGAACACAGTCACAAGCAGACCAGCGGAGGCAGAAGCCACCACGCTGCAAGGTAAAGAACTGTGTCATAAATGGACACATCTGCAGACCTCACTGATGGTAGAACTGGTCTTTTAAGTTCGCTTCTGTTTCCCCTCAATGCAGCTGTGAGTGGTCCTCGCCGCGTGCGTGTCACCAAAGTAACGGATAGTTCTTTTACGCTGACCTGGCGTTCCAAGCTGGAACCTTTCACAGGTTTCCTTATTGAAGCCAGTCCCCAGAGTGGATCGCATCCCACCATCACCAAGACCATCCCAAGTGAAGCTTACACCTACACTCTCACCGGTACGCCACACTTTAACGAATTTAAGGTCTTAAAGAGTGATTTTGGAGCTTCAGTCTTGCTTTAAAGTGTGTGTGTTTGTGTTGTAGGTTTGCAGCCCAGCACTATTTACAATGTTAACCTGTACACTCTGAGTGGCGACACAAGGAGCGCCCCATTCAATCTCAGAATTCAAACAGGTAATGCAAAAAATCCAGGTTTAAAAATGATTTTTTAAACTTTTTTTTTAACAAATATTAATTTCAGTGTAATATTCTGGTTTTTGATTTCTATCATTAAATAATGTTACAGTACACTGACCTGCATAGTACACATCACAGTGTGCTGCCAGGTTTCCTTCATTCATGTAATTCAAGAGACAACTGCAACTAGAAGAGGCAGAAGCATGTGAGGTTTCCTGACCTGTTTGGGGCTAACAGCTTGAGGTTACCTAAATCTCTGACAGTTTTGCAGTTTTAATCTGATTGGGTACATCAGCTTTTCAAAGATTAAAAAATCACACTCGTGATGTAGAGGTCACAAAAATGCATGTATCAGATATGATACTTTTGGCATTACAGTGTTAAGTTTACATTTTTTAACTGGTTCCTGAAAGATGAAAAATAATTTGTAATTTTACAGCCAAAATTACAAAATAAATCCAGGCTGCTTGTATGATCCTACGTTGATAAAGGGCTAAGTCACAACAAATGCAGCTTCAGCCTCACACAGGTCACATCCTAGTGTGTGCACACAGAGAAAAAAAATAGCATTTGGCCAGTGTAACAGCCGTATTTGTCCTTACAGCTGCCCCACTGGTCCAGGCGCCCACCAACCTGCAGTTTACGTCTGTGACCCCCACCTCCATCTCCTTCACCTGGCAGCCACCTGCCACACAAATCACAGGATACTATGTCACCTATGAAGAGTCGAGCGGAAGGCCACAGGAGCTTATCCCAAGACCCCATGCTGGCCAAAACTACGCCACCATAAATGGTACGTACTTTTATTTGACTTTTAAAGCTTCACGCAGGATTATCCTGACACATCAATTAGGCACGGGACGTTCATTTAATGAAAAAACAATACATTTCCTTTCCTCTGCTCAGATCTCAGACCAGCCACAGAGTACATCGTCAAAATCATCGCCATCCAAAACACACAGAGAAGCACACCTCTGGTGGGCAGGATCAGGACTCGTGAGTACTTTGATACTTTTTTCTCTGTATGGTGATAAATGTGAAAGTGAAAAGGATCCATTCAGAGTTCGAGTCAGTTACTGGTAAGATTAAGGGTTGGAGTGGCTTTCATCTGCTCAGCTAGAGCTGTATGGAGCTTTAGATCAAGTGTGTATCCAAAATCTAAAACGATAATACCCACTTTGTTATTTTGAATGTCCTCGCAAATGTCATTCAAAATATCTCGTGTGTTTGTAATAGTGCATTATGACACACTTTGCAGTGAGTTGCATTGCTGCGTATCTGTCATGCCTTTTGGCTGAGATGTGTTAGAGCTGCTCTGCTTTAACTCCCCCTCGTCTAACCTGCTTGCTTCCGTAACCCCCTCTCTCCCGCCAGCTCTAGACCCCTTGCTTCCTTTGCCTCTGCCCCAGCCTAACCGCCCTGGAGATGGCAGGCTGGATGTGCCTGAAACTCTGGACAACAGCGTCCAGTTAGTGGGGACCAATAGCCAGGATGGGTTTGGTGATCAGAGCCAGCATGTGGAGTACACAGAGTACAACAACAATGGAGACAACGGATATAATCGGAATCCACTGTCTCCCTATGGCCAAGTTCGTGAGCCCCTGGTGTTTGTGCCCATTCCTGATGCAGAGGGCCGCAGAAAGCCCATTGTGAAGCTAAACATGCCTGCTGGACCCATACTGTTTAACGAGACAAGTGTGCCGCTGGAGGCCCAAACTCAGACCACCGTCTCCTGGAAGCCTTACAGGCAGAGCAATGCCTACCTGGTGTCCTGTCATCCCATCACACAGCTAAATGAGAAGATGTTCCAGGTAAGAGGCCAGTCCATTATTCAATTATTCTCATTATTCTCATTAATAAGAATAAGCTATGTTTTTTTCCTGTCTACCCAGGTCCGCCTGCCAGGCACAGCCAGTACTGCTACCCTGGTAGGACTCACTCCCGGAGCAGACTATAACGTTATTGTGGAGGCACTGCTGGGGGCCCTCAAACACAAGATTCTGGAGCAGACAGTGACTGCTGAAAACACAAGTAAGCTTTCAGCTACAAGTCATGTATCAGAAAAATCAAAACTGAAATAAATATATTGTTAAAGGAAACTGAATCAAGCCCATTGTGGCTAATTTTTTCCCCACTTTCTTCTTCCTTCAGTTACAGAGGGAGATTCCTCAAATAAAGACATGTGCTACGATGCCTTTACTGCCACCTATCATGATGTCGGTGCTGAATGGGAGCGGATGTCTGAGACAGGCTTCAAGCTCTCGTGCAGGTGTCTGGGCCTGGGCAGCGGCCACCTCAGATGTGATTCATCTAGTAGGTTTTTGGGATATCTTTCCCTGATACATTGACATAGATGGAATCTGAATACATTTCACTCAGTTTATGTATGTTCTTCTCAGAGTGGTGCCACGACAATGGCAACAACTACCGCATTGGAGAGAAATGGGACCGTCGCTCAGAGAACGGGAACTTAATGAGCTGCACTTGTTTAGGAAATGGCAAAGGAGAGTTTAAGTGTGAACCACGTAAGGCCTCTTTAACATTTTAATTGAAATGTTCTGTGGCTGTGTTACAAAGTGAATGAGCTGCGTGTCATTTTTAACCCAAATATCTACTCACGCAGATGAATCCACGTGTTACGATGATGGCAAAACTTACCGGGTGGGCAACCAGTGGCAGAAGGAGTACCTGGGTTCTATTTGCACCTGCACATGCTTTGGAGGACAACAGGTAAGACACGTGAGCCTTCCTGGTGTTCTCTTTACATCATAGGGGATCATCCAGAGATACGAGGGCATGTTTAAATGCTTGTTTTGCCTTTATCAGGGCTGGCGATGCGAGAACTGCCAAAGACCAGGTGGTGATGTCGATGCCGGTCTGCTGCAGCCTATCAGATATGGAGACAACACACTGCGCAAAGTGAGTGAAATGTATTGAAAATCAGGAGACATAATATAAACTGTAAATATCGGTTTTCAAATTGCAGT
This sequence comes from Etia nguti, assembly GCA_015106755.1. Lineage (NCBI taxonomy): Eukaryota > Metazoa > Chordata > Actinopteri > Cichliformes > Cichlidae > Etia > Etia nguti. The sequence continues at coordinate 70,439 of VUQG01014824.1, forward strand.
AATCTGTTGTGTCATAGTCTGCACGTGTCAAAGTTTTAAACTGTACCACCGTTCATCCTCCAGAACATTCACTGCCCCATCGAGTGCCTCCGGCCTGAACTGCTGGCAGATGCACACGTTCCTCACAACCCTCGGGAATGATGAGCTGGTCATCTGACATCTGCTTTGCTCCCTTACCGTCCAGTTGCTGCACTGTTTCACCTTGTAGAAGCCACGCTGTCAGTGACTGAAACGAACTAACTGCCTTATCACATTGCTGACACACTGCCCTCATCATTAATCTTCACTTGAGTCTATTCACTGTCGACTGTCAGGCTTCTATAATTGTGATGTATTAGAAACAGAAAACCCCCACTTTCTAAAGTTATTTAGAACTTGTCCAGTCAGATTTATCGATCTGTCAAATTGGCATTTGTTTCCCATTTGTATTTTTTTTTCAATTGTATCCTGACCAAAACCCATAAAGTATGCACTGTGCTTAAAAATGTTGATGTAGTTGTTACCAGTGTTGCTGAAACTGTCCTTCTCTTTTCTGTAGCCCCTCTTCCATTACTGAGGGGTCGCACTGTGTGTGATTGACACATTCTGAAGTTCTGCTAATTTATCCCTTTGATCTCATCGTGTGACTGTGTTGAACAAGGATGTGAGAATGTGAACTGTTCTATTTTTGTACTTTGTGCCAAAGTGTTTCTACCGATGACAAATAGAAGTCCCTTATTTTAATAAAGCTGGAGAGATTCTTAAACATTACCAGTGTTTTGCTTTCTTATTAGGGTTGGCTGGGGGGTGGGTTAAGGTGCCAACCATAAACTTACAGTGGCAGGAAAAAATATTTGCCCTCTTCCCGATTTCTTAGCTTTCTGCACATTTGTCACACTTACATTTTCAGGTTTTTCATTATTTATATTTTGCATTTATTCATTTATCCAAATCTGTTTGGCCCTATGTGAAAAATGTATTGCTCGCCTTGCTGAATCATGATTTAACTGTAACCACATTTTTTTCATGTTAGTTCAATTTTGCTGAACAACTCTCTACAAAGTTTGACTGCAATCCCAATGAAGCACTGTGACCTTGAGTCTGGATTAATGCTATGGACTAACAGTGCCACGCAGTTAGCACAATGAAAGAGACAAAATAGTCAAACTCCAAGTTTATTTCACAGTGTTGCAAGACTGACCTACAAGGATCAGCTGCAGTTACAGTATTACTCTCTTGAACATTTTGATCACAAGTCAGGAATGTATTTAGTGTGTTACAAAATTGTGCGTCTGTTTCTACAGTTCAGCTACACGTAGGAATGTTTGAGGATCAGCAATGCTGCACACGTTTATTTCGCCTTTGTAAAGACACAAAACTGTGAACAAACTGAACGCTTAGTGAACTCAGTGGTGGAAGAGTCGCAGGCTGGTGTGCACCAGAGTAATGCCTTGCTCGCTACAGGCATTGATCACAACCTCATCAGCAGCAGAGCCCGCTGGAGCTGCGATGTATTGGACGCCACTCTGGAGACAGACACACAAAGGAAAGAAATCTGAGTTACAACAGAAAGACCAGAGTTTAAGTTGCAGTGACATTCCCGCATGCATGAGATTTGCTGGTCAGCTTCCTCTGCACTTTATTGACAAAGTGTGTGCAGCATGTACACGTGCTTCGTGCAAGGAATTTACCCTTTTGGCCCGATCTATGTTATCTCTGAAGGGGAAGAAGGCGTCAGAGCTGACAGCCACGGCCTGCAGTGAGCTGATCCAGTTCTTTTTTTCAGTCTCTGACAGACGCTCAGGGACCTCTTCATACATCGACTTCCAAACTTCCAAGTCTGGACCCTGCCGGCACAGGACAGAATATATACAGGACAGAGCCTTTCATTTACTCACACAGTCTCAAACTTGGCATGCTGTGTGATTAAACATGACATTGAACATCAGAGGTGGCCACATCTTAAATCTTTTGTATAAAAAAGTGAGAATCTTTTAACGTAATAAATAATCTGCTGCTTTGTGCCTCAGTCCTGAATGTGCACAGGAACACAGAATGTGTTTGCTCAAATCTTTGTGTGATAAAGTATTTTTCCTAGTTCTACATACAGCTACAAAAGTGTTCATGCTCCAAAAATCCTACTCCTCACAAAATGCAGTAATGCATTGTATCCATTGTACAAAACACCCTTAAAACTGCATGTTTATTTGTGTCCATGTCAGAACCTGAGAGTCCCCCTTCGCATTTAAGACAAAGGGTTGCATGCACACATTTTAAATATTCATAAGAACACAAATGCAGTCTTGAAATTTTTACATTCAAACAAAATAAAATAAAAACACCATTGAGAAAAAGTACAATCTAACTACGGTGCACGTCTCCAAATGTTACTCCCTCACCTCTCCGATGGTGTCGCTCACATACTGGTCGATTGCGTTGGCCATCTCTGCTCTCTTCACGCCACTGCGAAACTTCATGTTCAGGACTCGAGGGTGGTGCCTGAGCCACCAGTTGTCAGCTTTGTCACCCGCCAGCCGAGTGCAGTGGATACGAGACTGCTGCCCCGCACCAATACCGATAACCTGGAAAACACAGGCGAGGAAAGATTCGTGAACGACTGAGACTCCTCTGGAGTCCCTTCCTCATTTATCCGCCACCTCTTACCTGTCCGTCTTTAGCATAGCAGACAGAGTTAGACTGCGTGTACTTGACGGCGACGGTTGCCATGGTGAGGTCACGCACAGCTTCCTCAGAGAGCTTTAGGACACAACAGAAGGCATGAAAATCTGTCAGATTGGATCCAGTCAGTAAAAAGTTAACACACTTCAGTGTCTTACCGAGCCTTTGGAAACAACGTTGCTGAAGAATTCCTTATCAATACGTCCTCCATTCCTCTTTTGTTTGAGATAGAGACCGAACAACACTCTCACCTCAGTGTCATCAGGCTCGTAGTCAGGATCCATCTGAAACACAAGCACGGACATAACCCATAACCCAATATACAGAATATGTACTGTACACATTTTTATCTTCAGTATCACTTGCAACTACTCCTGTTACATTATCTGCCTAGAAAAAAAAAGGTAGTTATTTAATCAACACGTGTCTGAGAATTATGAGGATTTTAATCAAGACATGCTTTCAAAAACAGGGACAAACACAGACGTGTGGAAACAGCGCCCTCACCTGAAGCACACAGTAGTTGCCATTCTTCTTTTTGGAAAGGATTTTGAGCGCCTCCTCATCATAACCAGGTGCAATGATACCGTCTGAGACCTAAGAACATCACAATTAATCATTAATCAGGATGAAAAAATTAAAAGCTTGCTCCAAATTTTCTCTCTTATTTACCTCTCTTGATATGATCTTAGCAGTGGGAACGTCACACACATCTGACAGAGCAATGAAATCTCCAAACGAAGACATCCTGTCTGAACCTGGAGACACAAAGAGTAAATGTATAACATATGAAAAAGGAAAAAAGAGAGAGCCCAGCACACAATCATTTTCAGGGCATTAGCTATATGGGTGACTTTTTAACCTCTTGCCCTTGCGTAGGCGGTGGCAAGTGGACTGAGGTCCTTCAGCATGTCGTGCACCATGCAAACTTTGGCCTCTTCCTCGGTCAGAGGAACTCCTACTGCGGCTCCTTCAGAAACAAGGTGACAGCTGTCATTGTCAGATCCATGCGGACCCTGTTAACTGTGAGAGTGCGTCTGAATGGGGTCTTTTTTTTTTTTTTTACCAGCAGGGCTGACGTGTTTGAAGGACGTCGCTGCAGCCATGCCGAGGGCTCCCTTCAGCTCCCTGACGAGCTGCCACGCATTCAGAGCGTCGCACAGGTTGATAAAGCCAGGAGCACCGTTGACCACTAAGAGAGGGAACGTTAAAAGAGGATGGGTGACATTAAAGGACAGATTATGGCATGGCGTTGCGTGAGGGTACCTTTGAGCGGCAGAGCCGGGCGCAGAGTGTAGATTTGGGCGGGTGCTTGGTGGGGGTTCATGCCGTATCGCAGAGGCAGCTGGGACACGCCGCGGCTGTACTGTCCGCGGAAGTAGTCGGATATAGCCTCATCATACTGTGCTGTGTGTGTGAAAGCCTGCACAGGAAGCAGAACGAGTAGAGAAAAGTGAAGAAGAAGGAGAAGAAAAAAAAAAAAGAAGAAACTGCTTCCATCACTCTCTGATGTTTTAGGAAAGCAACCATCACTCCCCAAGAAAAAATGGCTGCAGGCAAAGCTGGACAGTATTTAACTCAATATTCAGTGCAGCCAGACTGTGAGGTTAGAGTTCACTGGTCCTCAAATGTTAAACTCTGTAAGTTAAACACATTTCATCACTCTGCGATAAACAGCCTGGACTTTGACTCGCTGACCCTCATC
>VUQG01014824.1:74821-95764 GCA_015106755.1 Etia nguti
AAAAGGAAGAGGGGGGGGGGGGGGGGGGGGGGGGGGCTCCTTTTTTTGGTTTATTTGAAATCATAAGCCAGCTTAAAATAGCACTAGGTAATACAATGTTGTGATTATGAAGGACTGAGCAAAAGAAAGCAAACTCCCTGAACTCCCCTACACTTCAAGACTCCAACAGCAGCAGCAGCTATTTTGGCAACGATACCTTATAAAAAAAAAAAGAGCTGGAGGCTTGATTTCCCCTCCTACTCCAAACAAAAAGTCTCTTTTCAGCATGGAGCTTAAAGTGGAACAAGTCTGAACAGTGGTGAATGGATGTTCGAGGCTCATGTGATCAAGCTTGAAACGCCACTTTATAAAATTCTCCGTGCAGGATTATGACTAATCACATCAGGAAACAGTCTTTGACTCAACTGGTTATTACAGTTAGATTTGAGTTTAAGCAACATCATTTTGAAGGCAACTAAGCTGTAACGTACAGCTCCTTCGCTACATTATCAGCCATTAAAAGACATCCCCCCCCAACCGCGCCCCCCCGCCAAAAAAAGCAGCAAGCAATTTATAAAATATAAAAAGTAGTGATATCTGAATTGCTTAAACTGCATTATACCAACCAACAGGCAAACATGTGATTTCATGTGATCACTCGGTCACGGCAGATGGCTGCCCATCCCTGAGCCTGGCTCTGCTGGAGGTTTCTTCCTGTTAAAAGGGAGTTTTTCCTTCCCACTGTCACCAACCATGTGCTCACAGGGGGTTGTTCAATTATTGGGATTTTCTCTGTATTATTGTGGGGTCTTTATCTTGTCTTGGCTATATAAATAAAATTGAATTGAATGACACACTTTAAATGGCATCCCGCTGACAGGTATGATAAAGCAGAAACGCATAAAGACATGAAAAAAAGAAATACATGTATTACATATCAGCCCTGTGACTGGAAGGTGACCAGTGAACATCTCGCGCCCTATGACATTTTGGAGAGGTGACAGCTCATCCCCTTTTAACCCATTTTCAAAACATAATCCAAAACTAACCCTCACCTTAACCTCCCTCCCCCCAAAAAGTGCATTATAACGTTTAAACCCTTAAATCTAAATGCCCACCTTAAAAAGTCTAAGAGTTTGTATTTTCCTAAAATTCCTTCCTGAAAGATTCAGGTCACAAGAAAACAGACTCACTTTCAGGGCCAGAGTCCGGCGAGTTTCCAGCGATGTGTCTTTGTCTGCCGAATTCTCCATCTCCTTGGCAACCAGTGAATAGTCAGCAGGATCGCACACAATGGTGACCCGAGCGTGGTTCTTGGCTGCTGCTCTGAGCAGAGTTACACCACCTGAAGAGAAAAATAACAGTTTTTATTAATACACACAGAGATAAATAAATAAGTGTTTCATCATTAGTAAGACAGGCAAGCAAAGCTTGTACTTCTATGCATTATTTATTTAAAACACCTTAAATTTACCCTGCATGACTCACCGATATCAATCTGCTCTACGGCACCCTCCACCGTGACATCCGGGTTAGAGACGGTCTTTATGAATGGGTACAGGTTGCACACTACCACTCTTGAAAAGGGAAAACAAAGGAAAATCTTTTCATACTTAAATGCTTTCAAACACTGGAGTACAAAAACTACAATGAACTGAGTGAACTTGGGTCCTCACATTTTAAATGTGGTGCATTTTTCTAGCCAAATAGCTGCTTCTTGCTGATCCAGCTGTGGAGGCACACTATACAGCAAACTGCCAGCTTTAGATAAGTTAAAGATGGAGATCAGTTCACTGGGAGACACTACAGAGATCTAAGATGTTTATGGGAATCCACATGCTCAAAATAAGCTGTTCACAGTTAATTCTCTTATACATGCAGTGTTTTCCGTCTATGCATATAGGCATACTCTGACTGCGTAAACTCGATGAACCTATAGCAACTTATCTGAGAAATCCACATATTTCCTCTGATTCTGTTGAGCAGAAGTGTCTCACATACTTATGTGAATGAAATTACCACAACTGGTTAAACAGATCGTTTTATCAGTGTGCTGGTGCTTCCCTTTGGTTCTGGATAAAACATCTTTGGTGGGCACTGAGCATTTTTCGTATTAGGTATTAGTAAGCAGGGTCACCTGCTGTTTGAAAAGCCCTAATGTTCAACCTGTAATGATCAAAATCAGGTTTTGTAGCACGGTGTTACAAACAGAATATCCCCTGAGGGGGTTAACCGTGTGTCCATGCAATACATTTTTCCACTTCTTTATTCGAGACCACTAGCAAAGAAAGTACAAAGACAGACAAGCTTTGCTCAAGAGTGTCTTATGACTACCCGTGTAAACAGTCAGTAAATAAAATCATTAAATCCATTAACTTTCCTGCAGTTTCAGCAATCTTTTTTCAGACGTTGCCAAACCTTTTTAATAATCCGACAAAAAAAAGAAGCAAGTATTGCTCAGTGACACCAGGAACCACTGATTTTCTTGTCTTTAAAAGAAAAAGAAAAAAAAGGTGTTAAACAGTCATTTGCTAGACTTCAATCACGAGTTGTTTAATTTTCCAGTGAGGACACAGTGAAATCTAATCAGATTCTTCCAATCGAACAGGAGTCACAGGATGAGCATGCACCGGCAGCAGGTTTCCAATTATCCCGCTGCCAAATCAACTCACATGCTTCTTGATTAAAAAGCACGTGCCTGCACTTGACATGGATCACACGTGCACAAGGGTTTCATTTCCACTCAGCTTTTTCTACTTCTACTGCCAGTACACACAAATATCCATCATACTGTACACATGAGAGCATTTTACATGGATGAGAGAGCTTTTGCTCATTTTGCTGTTTGTTTCACCTGACCAGGCTGAAGCCCAGCTTCTCCATGTCAGCGGTGTCACTGGGTGTTTTTCTGGCCAGGATACCTCCATGCACTGCAGGATGCAGGGTCTTCACTCTGCCGCCAAGCATCTCTGGATGTCCAGTCAGCTCAGACACATCCCTGACACAAAGCAGAGACTCTGAGAACTTAGTGCCTCACATGCTGCAGGTATCTACAGTAGTACATGTGGACGACTACGGCTTTGACTTTAAGGGCTAGTGGAGCACCCACCTGACGGCCAGTCCAGCATCCCGCAGGGCTTTGGCTGTGCCCCCTGAGGCCACCAGAGACAGCCCCACACCCACCAGCCTCTTAGCGAAGTCCACCAGTCCAATTTTGTCAGAAACACTCAGAAGTGCTGCAAAGACAGACGAGCAGATATTTAACCTCTGACTTTTTGTCATTTTACAAACGCAAACGAAGAATAAATGCACGTTTTAGTGCGGTGGAGCTAACCACGTTGGCTAATGTTAGCCAGTCAGCTAGCAGCCTGCATGTCGCTACACCAAAACTCAGAAAGTTTGCTTCATGCTCTCACCAAGCTCCAAGGAGGCCATGTTCACGGTCACAGTGTTCACAGTGGGCAGTCTGTCTGTTTGAACGTCGGCTGGCTCTCTGCTCACGCTTCTCCGAGTTTCACAATTAGCAAACGATGCAGAGCAAAGCAGAGGAGGTTGAGGCAAAGCTGCAAGCTGCTCACGGCTTCATCGTGCGCTTCAAAACTACAAACACCCGCCCTTCTGAAGCCGGCCCGCCCCTCGCACACAAGCGCACCCAAAGAAACAAAGCGGCGCAGAAAATGCGCATTTACATTAGAAAAACGTAATGAACACAAAATATTGCTACAACAACAACAATAAGTACTACTACGAGTAATAATAATAATAACTACAAACAATGATTGATAGACAGCAGGGTTTCTAATTACCTTTAGATTTATGTCTTGAAATGTGAGTCTGTGTAAATTATGAATTTCACATTCATATCACCAGTACAGCAGTAACTGGCTATGTTCTCTTGATTTCACCACATTTCAAAATTACTCTTGCTTATTTTATATACAATCAAAGTGTAATACTGGATTTGTAAAAGTGTGATCATCAATTGTGATTTGAGTCAATATGAAGATGTACTGTCAAAATTACAATATTAAGCCGTGGAGGGGTTGCAGTTTGTTGCACTGCTGTCCACCCAGACGAGGTGTTATTCTTGGTTTTTCCACAAGAGGGCAGACATGGACCTTTTTCGTACACGTGTCAGCGTGTTTCTGCTTTTTGCATTACACCTTTATATGTTTTATTAACAAATAATCCGAAGCTTAGCAAAGTTTACTGACATCATACACTTGGTAACGCAAGGAGCACTTTCTCTTAATAATACGTTCAATCTTGATTTATAGATTTAATTAAAAATATAATATAAAATAATATACTAATAAATAATATACTACTTCGTCTTCTTTTAATAATAATAATAATAATGTTATGTTTTAAGAACATTTAACTTTTTGCTGATCAGCATGAATTTTAGCTAAAGCTATTATAATACAGAGTATATAAATTAAAGAGTGGTTGGGAGATGTGGCTGAAAGAAACAATACCTAAACAGGCTTTATTTTCTCACCTGATAACTGAAAATTAAAAATTCTTCTTCTTCTTCTTCTTCTTAATTTATTTTTACCAAGCTCAGCTGTAAAAACATGAAGTAAAAATTGTTTGTTTCCTTGTTGTGACAGGTGGGTGTCAACCAGGAAGTTGCTCGTGAAGGCATCGTGGTTCAGTTTAAGTTAAGTTGTTGTAGTTAATATATTCCACAAAACACTGATAGAAATATGAGTGTGATGTTCTACTGCAACAAAACCAGTAAATATGTGTTAATATGATGTTTCTAGTATTGGGGAAAAAAGTTCTAAATTACTTTATCAGTGAACAAAAATATAAAAGCCATATATACTCTATATGCCCCATCAGTGATCTTCATGTGTGCAGATGCAACCTTTAGAGGTCACGGCCGCAGATCATCATCACCTCCATCTCACCTTGTCTCAGCATCCTCTTCTGTCACACCACCCCTCTGCGTGTCGTCCTTCACTACACACTGTTGTCGTCCTGCCTGGCAGATCCATCTTCAACATCCTTTGTCCAGTTTATCCACTAATTCCCAAACATATCTGATCTATCCCAGCCTTGCCTCTCTTTTTCTCCAGCTGTCCCTGTGATAGACTCATTTCTAATCCTGTCCGTGATGGTCACACCAGTGACAATATTAACATTGTCAACTCTGCAAGCTCACTCCACCTACATTTTGCTTCCTGTCTACACCATGGTGGAACAGGCCTTACTTCCCTTGTGTGCAGATCACAAAAATATTCATGAACCAGCTGAATTTTTCAAGCAAGACATTGCTAACCTTAACCACAACCTTGTTCTCATAACCCATGCTTCTACAGTTCAGACTGGACCACTGCACGCCCCTTTTCTGGATCATGGCATGACTCAGTTAATAAATGAGCATTCTGAAGGCTGTTTAGTCCAGTGAGGCTTTGACATCAGAGCATCCAGCTGTCACTGTAAGGGAAGTGTTGTGAGAGTGTGGCTTTATAATTTAATAAAGTTAATCAGAAACATGATGATGAGCAGGAAAGCAAAAAAACATGCATGAAAAATGAGATTTTATTATCATTAAAAAAAAAAAAACTAAAAAAAAAAAACTTTTCCATGCCTTAAATCAGTGATAAAAGTTGTCCCAATCACCCAGAGGACCCAAACACTTAAAAGAAAAACAGGCCTGGGGTCAGTTTACGTCTCCTTGAAAAGTGAGATAACCTTCATTCCTCCTCACAGATGGACGGCCTCTCCATTGTTACAGAAATCCATCATGATTTTTATTTATTTTTTTATTCAGTAAATTTATGACACGAACATTTACACGGGACGGAAATTAAAAAAAACGGTCCCAATCAGGCTTAATTCACCCTACTTTTCCTGCAATAATAAATGACGCTCATGAATACATTCACCCCTAAAACGCCTCTTCAATAAACTTTACTGGCAAAAAGAAAAAAGTGCCTTTTTTCGTGCTTTAGAACAGCGTTTTAAGTCGGACAGATGTGGATTTATGGGACCCCGTCGCTCACTGCAGCCTTACTTGTCCATTAGTTAAGTGACAGGACAGGGCCCCGGGAAACCTGCGGCGGTACGTGTGATTACGTTAAAAGATCGCACAATCTGTTCATATTTACGTAATGAGCCCGGCATTTTGCTGATTGATTAAACTACAGGGTGTAAATATTTTAAGGGCACCCTGATTTATAATCCGACAAAGCAAAAAAAGAAAAAAAAAATGAAAGGAAAAAAAGAAGGCCGATTTATTTGTCTAACAATGAAAATGGGGGTTTCTGGTAAACCGCTCTTGACGTCTCAGGGGCTGACTTGAGTGATTCAATAGACAGTGAAAGATTTTTATAGAAAGACGCGGGCTCTCTGCGCATTATTGGTGAAAAACAGAGAGAGCAGGGGGGCCCGTCAGCACTTTTTGTTGCCGGAAAGTGACAGCGTTATCAGCGGTGAGTGTAATTTACGCGAGGGGGGAAATTTTTTAATCAACACGCACAGTGTATTCAGATTAAATTAGAGGAGAAACAGAATCAATGACCTCCATATATTCCTCCGCTGCCTTATCAATTAGCCGTGATTTTGTGTGTGTGTGTGTGTGTGTCAGAGGGCCCTCTGTCATAAAATGGGCCAAATGGCATTCGTCATAGAGCTGACAAGTCACACAACTAAATGAGCTCCTATTGATTCGCGAGATTTTTCATCAGCCAAATTAAAAGCTGCGGTTTGATAGAGGCGCACTCTGCAGGCGTGTTACGTTCACTCCTATTAAATCAAGTCAAAGTTAAACGAAAACTTCTTTGGAGTTAAACACTGGCGAGCTAAATAAATAAATCAATAAAAAGGAATTTGATGCTGCTTCAGGTTAATCATCATTTCGATCTTAACCAGATTTGTTAAAGCTCTGACCACGTGTTAAAACTCACAGTGTATCCTTGTGTGCTTCCACCTTTCTTCCCTTTTCCCCCTTCGTTATAAAACCTTTGATCTTCTGTGAGGTCTCTCTGAGCAGGGATTTCCGCTGTACTGCCACTAAGAAGGTCCTCATAGTTTACTACATGCCTCACCTTAAAAGCTCTGGAGGTCTTTTTTTTTGATGAAGTTGATCCTTTACTGTCACAGAAAATAAAACTTGCATAAATGGCACGAATGTTCATGTATTTGTGCTGGTGTGTTTGACTATGAAGTATAATTTCAAGCCAGAGAAATAAAATTAATTCAGCTTAGATTAGACGTTGAGTTGCTTTGTGCTGGCTGTAAGGATGTGACAGATAAATAAAATACACAAAGAGTTGCATTTAAGAAAAAGTCTGCTTTTAATCAAAATGTGGCAGTTCCATATTTTGATAATGTGAAGTTTAAAAGATATGCAGATATTCCCAAATGCTACACTGGGAATATTTCAGCAGAGGTCTCATAATATAGTTTTATGAATATGTTATCAGATTTGTTCCAATAAAGTTTAATGTCAAGATGATTCTTTGTATTTGATTTCAGCTATTATTATTCAGGACATTATTTATCCTACACAAAAATATGCATAATTTTCATATTAAAAGTACATTTTTTTGTGCATGTGATGCACTTAAGGGTCTCTTAAGTTTCTTACATATATAAGACAGAACAGCCAAGAGCCTCATAAGTGCGCTGAAAGCAATGCTAATCACTGCCACCAGTTAAGAATGCATTTAATCACTATATAAATATGTGACCGTGGTCTGAGAGGGGGTTGTGTTTCACCATACTGCATGTCCTCCAGTCTGCTCCTTAATCACAGCCCTTACATGGGGGTCCAATAAAAAGCCTCTTGCGGTTGCACAAACTCATCATGCCGTTGCTCTTGGAAATTAAAATGGGCCTATGTGACCGCTCGCCATCAGGCTTTTGATTGCTTTACTTCCTATTCATTAGCTTAATTATTTGGCCATCAGTAAACCTCACCAAGTAATTAATATCTGAGAGCCTCTGCAGTAAATTAAAACTGTGAAATGAAGCGTACTTGTGCTTTGTTTTACTACCAGAGGCAGCAGGGATGTGAGCTAATGGGTGGGAGCTGAAAAAGACGCAAACATGAACAGCAGATTGTTTTTGTAGTCAAGGAGCATTTTCACGGGAGTGAGATAAAGCTGTTTGTTGTTTTTCCTTTCTTATGCACAGCAGCTCTCAGAGTGGTTATCTAGCACTTTGGTCCAGACTGAAAAACACATCAAAATTACATTCTTCTTGCTTTCTGGATTAATTTTAGTTGTGCAAATTATTCCTCGATTTTTCAGGAAAAACAAACAAACAAACAAACAACTCTCCACATGTCTCCATAGGTTCTCTCTGGGTACTCCAGCTTCTTCCCACAGTGTAGAGACTTGCTTGTTAGACTAATTATCAATAGGTCTTAGGTGTGAATGTAAACATAAAAGGTTGTCTCTCTCTCTGTGTGTGTATTAGCCCTGTGACAGAAATTGAAATTGAATTTAATAATAGAATAACTAGAAGTGTATCTTATCCATCCACAGCAGCTGTTAGCAGGAGAATTCTGGCTCATTCAGATGTTGCTTTGCAGACTTCAGCTGGTAATTTAATGATGAGGCAGCAGGTAAGCAGCTCCTTCAACGCGCACCACCACCCCTGTGTGAGCTCAGACTTCGAGTGCAGATATATTTCTTTATATATATATATATATATATATATATTACATTTCCATCAAAGCAAATGGAAATAATTCACCTCTTTTGTTGCCATTTTCTTTATTTCACATTTACACCACACAGGTTTGAGATAAATACACGTACGATTCATCCTTGCAATCATTCGAATAAATTAAGTTCATTTATTTACATGTAAGTGACGACAACCAAGTCATAAATATTATTGAAAAAAAAAATATTCATAATATTCACATTAAATGCAAAAATGGAAATGCGCTACATGGGATGTTGTGCAAAGTCTGGGAGCAAAAACATCTGGAACTGAAGCTGTTTCTGAGCCTTTGTCCGTTCTATCAATGGTCACACGGCTCGTGCGCCTCCCGAACCTCATCAAATTGTTTGAATGTGTTACAGTTCACTGGCCTTAACATTTAATTCCTAAAAAATGTGTTCACTGAGTGAAGCTCAGGCTGTGAGTGGATGGAGGAAACATAAGTTTGCCACAGAGGATGCCTGGCGCATTAAAAATGAGCAAAATTAGGGAAGGAAATGAGCACTTTTTTTCCAGCATGCTGCAGCAATGTAAATTACTTAGTGATAATTTTATTCACAAATAGTTTAAGCACTATACACGCGCCATAATCCTGCATTTGTTTGTGTGTGAGTGTGTGAATGAGTCCAACAAATGTCCTGATTGGAAGAACCTTCTCAGAGCATACGAGGCGAAGATCTTTAGGTTTGTCCTCTCTCACAAACACAGACTTTTCCCGGTGTGACGTTGCTGAAACACTCAGGTAATTGTCATGGTTTTTTTCTTTTTTTGCTTTTTTCTGGGTGTGTATTCACAGTCCTGCCCCAATTTTCCTGTCACCCCCACCCACTTCCACCCCATCCAGCTCATCATCAGAGAAAGGGCTGTGGGAGCTGTAGCCAGCTTCATCGTTACGCTGCAAAAAGTCTGTGGTTTGCTGGATCCCAACTCGGTTACCTGCAGAAAGAGGAAAGCCACGCTGGGGCACCTCCGCTACTTCTTCTTCCTCATCCTCTCCCTCTTCCTCCTCTTCTCCGTCCTCCAGTTCGAGAGCTATCCTTCGGTCGTCTGGGTTCACAGCTCGTCTGCTCTCACTGGATTTGTCGGAGCCTGTTCTTCCCGAGCTGCGTAGTCTCTCTGCCTCAGACTGGGTGGAGGCAGTGGCCTGCTCCTTTGCCTTCCGGCTGCGCTTCCACTTCATCCTCCGATTTTGGAACCAGATCTTCACCTGCGAAGTGATCGTAGTAGAAGAAGAACACATTTTTAAAAGAAGAAACGCAATCCGGGGTTTGTCTGAACAGAAACAAAGACAAATTTGGTCGCAGCTCCAGAAGTTCTCTCTTTCCTCATTCTTTTTTCTTGGTTAGATAAAATCTGCTTTATAAAGTGTTTATTTTATTTTACCTTCTTTATTTTTGAGGTGATATTGTTCACATTGCACGTCAGTGTTGGGGAGGATAAAAAGTGTTATTTTGGGGTTCATGCTGTGGACACCATTAACAACATCCCTCCTTATTATCACAAATTCTCCCTCCTCCTACCAGAGATATTAGAATTCATAACACATGAGAAGCAGTTTGCTGATCAGCTAACTGCAACAAGACAAAATCACTGAATTAAGATACTTTAGTGAAATTTAACATTTAAAGCTGATCTAATAGAGTGCTGCTGTCTGTTTTCATGGTTTTAAAAATGGTTTTGTCTTATTTAAGGCTACAGTAAAAAAAAGAAGAAGAAAAAGAAAGATGAAATCTACTGATTTGTTGTTTTCTTTTTTTTCTGTTTTGATTTTGTCACTCATTTTGTGTAACTGGGTGTTGGGTTTCCCACTCCGATAACTCTACCAAGTTATTTTTATTAAAAAAAAAGAAAAAAGAAAAAGAAATAAATGTTGTAACTGTAACTACACACATACAGTGTGCTGGCATCTGTTGAGAGCAGTGTCTAGTCTGGCTGTAGTTAGCTTTGACTTTTAAAAGTTGAGAATAATGTAAGTCAGGTCAATTAACTTGTTCTGGAGATGTAAAGGGGAGCTCTGCAGTCTCTGGTCTGGCTCACCTGCGTTTCGGTCAGCATGAGTGAAGTGGCCACCTCAAAGCGCTTGGGCCTGGACAGGTATTTGTTAAGCTTGAACTGGTTCTCCAGCTCCAGGAGCTGCTGGCTGGTGAAGGCAGTGCGGGGCCTCCGGCATTTTCCCAACAGGCCTGACTGAGCGCCCGCTGGAAGAGGAATAGCAGAGTTATCAGTTTGTGTGTGGTCCCATGCAAGATGACTATAAGTGTATATTTTAAAAACAAAAATCACCTAAAAACAGGATTGGTGAATGTGTGAATATTAATATTATAAAGTTATTTCCCAATTATTTGGATTCATTTAAGGCTCCATCCAAGAATATTTGCTTACTGGCTGCCACCACTCTTATTTATATACTGTAACATCAAGGACATCAGAAGTTCATGGTAATGTTGTGGGTGGGAACAGACGCACATATGCCGGCACTCTCCGGCCATCATTAACTATAATAGCTTTACTCCAGTTTATTGTTGACGGGGGGGACACGGCAGAAGCGGGCGCAGAGGCCATAAAAACACAGGCATGCCATTAACTTAATGAAAATTCAATGAAGGCTTTTGGGATTTTATTGATGAACTACAGAACGTTTTAGGTGTTTGTTTATAGTTTCTTCGTCACACAAAGACAGTTTTCATCGGGCTGTCGTTTATAGAGAAATAAATGGGGCAAAATTAAAATATGACAGAGAAGCAGTAAAACAGGGGCCAGTGTACTGTGAGGGACGATGTATGACTGCCATTAACGCAACATACAGGACTTAGTTGGATAAAAAAAAGAAGGCGCACAAAGCAAAGCTAACCGAAGGCTTTAAATTACGCTGCCAGTGAAATGTATTTATGTTTTAATGTATTTATGTTTTAAAATGTAATAAAACTCTGGAGAACAGAAAAAAAAAATCAATGTCAGATTCGTCAGTCGGGTTTGTGATTTAAACAATAAATCAGTGCGGTGTGCTTGTTGTCATGAAAAAATAAGCAACACACAAAAAGCCCGAAATGACAGCTATTTAGTTATTAATTAAGTATAATAATAATAATAATAATAATAATAATAATAATAATAATAATAATAATAAGATATCAATATGAAGATTAACTTGACCAGTTCCGCTTAAACTCTTTCTCTTTCAGTGTAACACACAGCTGTCTTAAAAATAAAATAAATTAAAAAATAAATTCTCCTGTTAAATATATCTATATTTTATTTATATATATTTTTTATTTATTTTAAAGTTTGGATATTCTGGACCTCTGCTTATCTAATGTCATCACACTTACAGCTGTAATCCGGCAGTCGTGGCATCATGAGCCCAGCGCGGATCCAGTGGTCCAGGGGCAGAGATCCAGCCATGGCAGCCGCCTTCAGGTGTTCTGGGTAGGTCTGCGATAGGTGCGTGAAGCCAGTGTACGCGAACGCAGGGTGTTGTCCACCCAACGCCGATAGTGGGTACATGGGTGCAGGATACATGCCGGGAATCGCTCCCTGAGGCAGCGATGCAAGCCCCGGATGGGGGAGATTGAGGACACTCTGCTTGGGGATTATTCCGGTCTGAAGTTGCGCTCCTCGCGGGGAAGGAGTGTCCGCACGTCGGCAGGAGACCGGACTGCCGGCCGGGCTGTCGCTGCTCAGACCGGGTGAGAGGTCTCGACCACACCGGTTGGTCTCATCGGCGAGAAGAGCGTCGATTCTAAAGTTTTTCGATTTCTCCATGATGGCTTCAGCAGCAGCAGCAGCAGCAGAGAGAGAGAGGGACTGAGTAGTCTTTAGAAAAAAACAAGTCGAGTTCTCTCCAGGTGCGCACCTGTGCCGTGCTCTTCAGTCACAAAATCATAAGCTTTCCTTTCCCCCCTTTAGATAGAAAAACAGCCTGAAAACTGTATATTCGTTAAAAAAAACACATTGGCACCTTTTTGGCTTGTTGTACTTGTTTCGGCTTTATGCCACTCTAACTGACACCCGCATGTGCGCGCGTGCACCGGTTTCTTTAAATTGCGCCTTTATGTCAGTCCGCACCATCGAATCTCTTGGAAAACTAACCCACAGAGGTATGTTTCCCTCTACATCAGCCGTCCTTCTCCACCCCTGGAGGCCGCTGCCAGCTGGGGATTGGCTGGAGCTCGAGCTGCTCTGACGGGCCTCTAATCAGCTAATTACTCGCTCGTTTCTCCCCCCAGAAAGCATTCAGAGTGAGGTAATGTCCAACCCTTGTCCCGCCTGCAAACACCTTCAACTGCATCAAAGCACCGAAGTACATTAGAAGATTGGGCAATTGTATTTTCAGTATCTATCTTACTGCCAGCTCATACTCACCACAGATTGCGGCTACCTGGCTGCCATAAACAAAGAATTATACGCTGCTTTCATTGTCCAGACTAATTATTAGTGCTGCTAATATCCTCCACACCTTAGAGCCAAATACTGGCCTGTTTTCAACACTAATGTTATTGGTTACCTCTGATTGGTGTGACGTTAGAGACGTTGTGTACGGTATTTAAATCATTAGTATTAATGGTTTGTTTCATTCCTATACTAAGGCCATACCGATGCTATTAAAGTTTACGATCAGGAATTGCACACAAACCGTATAAAAGTGTAATGACTTGGCAGAAGAGGCTATAAGTTAATTGGCCCTCTGCTTAATGTGAACTAATGCAGTTTTAAGACTGGAGAAAGCCGGCGTGCATCCGTCTCTCTTCGTCCCTCATACAGTTTGTCAAAAAAAAAATAATTCAAAGTCACATTAATAAGCGGAATTAGGCTTATCTGAGACTCACACTGAGAATCTGCATTTTGCTGCACCAGAAGGAAAACTCCAACTTTTGATAATGATCTCCAGATCTCCATCTAATACAACAATAACTATAAATATTGTTATTTTTTTTTCCTGTGGAATTGTGGCTCCTGAAACATTAACAATATAATATTTATATTTATTTGTTTTATGTGTTCCCAAGAATATGTTTTAAGCTCTAACACCTTCACTAACAAATAAACATCTTTTCCTCATGTCACAATATTACATTTACCAAATAAAAGCACATGTGGGCTCTTTATGTTTCATTCTGCTGATGTGAACAAAAACGCCACCTCTTTTGAAGACATCCCCTTATTAAATCTGTAAAATTGTGTGCACACCTGTGTATGTGGGGGTGTAGTTGACCTCCAGGAAATTGCAGGTCAGCCCACTTCTCACTCTCTCTTTCTCCTTTACCCGTGTTGCTGCTGTGTGTCTCATCTTCAGCTCTCTCTCTCTCTATCAGGCAGATTGCTGTCTGTCTCCAGGGCTGATATAGAGGTAATTTGCTCCTGGGTAATCAGTGCTACCTCCTGCCTGTTTCTCGCAACCTCTCCCCTCTGCAAAAGCCTCCTTTCTTTTGCCTTTATGATTTGAAAGTAATTTAAATAGCCAGGCCACCGCTAAATCTGTCACTTGGGCCTGCCAACAGAGGTCCACGAATTAAACTGAATCAGCGCCTGCTTCCAGTGTCTGCTGCCTTCTTCTGTCGATGGATGGTCTTGTTTTCCTCCGGAAAAGATGAAATCTTGCTGTAGTCTATATGTGTATAATTCCTGCTAATCCTAAATAAGTTCATAATTGAATATAACAGCTGGATCAGAAGCTTTAAGAACTTGTAATACAAAGCTTATTAATGAAGAGTGACTGATTAATATAAAAGTCTACAGACAGAACAGGTGGAGTTGGTGTAATTGGGATGGGGTCTAAAGAGCTTTAATGGTTTAGAAGAAGAAGCTGTTAAGGCCAGCTCAGCAATTTCTTAAGTGTCTGTTTGATGATATAAATTTGAATGTTGTTGGAGAGAATGCTATGATTTTTATTTTTTATTTTTGCAAGAAACTCATGAATTTAATAGTAGAAAAAAATCAAAAGAAACCCCAATGATTCATTGAGGTTTCCAGGCATTTGTTCATGCGCAGCCCTCTTAAGGTCCCGCCACAGGGTTTCAATCAGGTCGAGGTCTTTGGTCCAGACTTTGACCGGGCCACTGAGAAACTTTCTTTTCTTTTTTGGGCGATCTGTTGTAGATTTGCTGCTGTTACTGGGGTCACTGTCCTCCTACATTCACATTTCATTGTCGAATACTCTAGATTAAGACTCTTTGGTTGGCTCAGAGACTGAAACTAGTCCAGGCCTCGTGACTTCAAAACAAGCCTCAATCGTCATCCCTCCACCACCGTGTTTTGACAGTTGTATGAGGTCATTTGTGTTCACCAAATATACTACTTTGAATAATGGCCTAACATCTTCACTTTGTTCTTGTCGGTCCAAAGGACATTGTTCCAGAAGTCATGGGGTTTGTTCATGTCCAACTTTGCAAACCCAAGTCATGCTGTCGTGTTCCTTTCAGCTTTCTCCTGGCAACCCTTCCAAGCAGACCATACTTATTCAGTTTTCTTCTAACTCTACTGTCATTAATTTAACATGCTAACTGAGGTTTGTAGAGTTTGAAATGTAGCTCTTGGGTTTCTTGCAATTTCGAGCACTGATTTCGAGCACTCATTCTTGGCTGCAGATTTTACCATTTTGCTTACAGTGCTGAAGTATATAGTCACAGAGCTTCTTTCAAAGCTGATGACTTCTTCTTATTTGTTTACTTTAAAACTATAAACAGCAGATATAGTAATGTGATCTGTCTAGTGATTAGTTATGGGCAAACCTCTCAGAGGTCAAAACTAGGTAAAATGTAGGACAATGGGAATAGCATGATAGCTTAATTACACTGTTGTTAAAAATGAAGTCAGTAAGAGCAAACATTACTCCAGGCTGCAGTTTATCAGGTGAAATATCTGACAGCAGGTGTAGCTGAAAGTGTTTTATTTTAATGTGGTGGAAGGCTTAATAATGAATGTTTTCTGATCTAAACTCTCATTACTTCCTTTCCCTTCTTCCCTTGTGACACATGTCCTCACATGCACATGCCCCCTTGAACCTTTAGTGGAACTCTCCAAAAGCAGTGCACACCCTTCTCACTGTGAGAGGACAATTGGTTCAAAGGAGCCGCGGGCCCTTGACTACAAAGCCAGAGTTTATCGACGAGTTATGCGTCAGTAAACCTAGCGGCTAACGGGAGTTTACTGAAACATTAAAGAGCTTATCAGCAATTACAGGCATATTTTTCAATCATTACCACAGCTCTGAGACAGCTTGCCCTGTCCTTAAACTAATTCAGGTGTGCTCTTGTTCTATCTGCGTGCTGGCTCAGTCATTATGTTATTCACCTCCACTGGGTCAGTGATTCTTGGCGGTTTGAGGTATTGATAAGATCCTTCCCGCTGCTGATAGAGCAGAACGGAGAAAGTTCAGGAGTTTCTATTGCTCGTCAGAAGAACACAGAACATATAAAATCATCAACAAAGCAATGTAATGGACATTGAAAGATATATCTTCTTTGATTTGCTGTCACTGATACAATATCCAGGCACTGTGATTGATCCTAATCCAGCTTACTTTGATTGTGTGTGCACATTCCTGTATCTGCCCTCTCTTCAGGCGTGTTGTGGCACACAAAGCTTTCAGGGACGCTGTTGACCAACACCACCTTTCCCACCGGGCCTGGAGTACAACGGCCAGACTGCTGCTGTGATAAATGATTGTGGCGCACAATGGGCTTACTGTGAAGTGAAAATCAGCTCTCCATAGCTCTGGTAATTAGACTAATTCCCACAGCGTTAAAGACAGATGATAAATCAGCTCACTTTTCTGCCAGACCTTGAGACCAAAATGAATGTTGTCTCATTAATGAGATAAAAGTAATTTATTACTTTAACTTCTCCTCCTAGTCTCTGTATCCTGTCCCCCTTCATTTATTAACCAATATTGAGCTTTGCCATATGACATCTAGCCCGCTGGATGTGAATCTCCTGTTGTCTGTCTTTGCTACTTTGGCCCCTTCCCTCTCCTCTCTCTATTTTGCTTTCATTGTGCATTAGCATGTTTATGAGCTTCTGGCACAGAGATAACACAGGTGTTTGCCGAGCCTGGAATGCAGTGCAATGAAAAAAAAACTTTGAACTTTTGGATGTTTCTGTGTGAAAGCTTTGTTTTTATGCAAACTAGTGTACACTTTATATGATGTCATTAAGACACGCCTACAAGAAGCCAAATGAAAAGAGGATCACATCCACTGCTGGCACAGGAGGTGCAAACTGACCGTCACTGGAAAGCTAGCAGGGCGGGTGTGTGTGAGGTACTTCCTGCTCGAAAACCAGGAAACTTCACCAATTCTGCAAATGTGATGTGTGACAGCAAAAAGGCTGACAATGACCGAAACCTCTTGAAATGGTAACCAATTTAAGTAGTTTCTTTATTAATTCATACAACATAAAGTCTTTATTAACAAACTAGGTTTGCTGTTAGCCAAATTTACATTACTCATGTTGGTTTGCTAGTGATACTTTCTAACAGCATTAGCCAAACTTCTGACTAATGCTAACTTGGTCAGTTTCATTCATCACACAAACAGACCCAAAATATTTAGTGTGACAGCACGCAGAGGTTTGTTTTGAGGCCTTGACTTCGTGGCAGTCATCGATATGTTTTTTTGAGCCCGAAATTACCGTAATTTGGTTATATTATGTAGCATTATCAACTAACTGAAGCAAGTTTTGTTAAAACAGCACATTCATAGACACAACTCGAGTCCAGACTTCCTGAATTGTCACCAATAGGAAAATTAGCCCTATTATGTCTCTGATAAGTGCATTAAAATGCTCTCAATGGTACCAATACCACAGTTCAGAGGTTATATAAGCTGAGATTAAGAACTCTGGACAACTAGTGGCTTAAAATGCTGACCTTAAGCCTTAATATAATTTAACCCAGGAAGTTATAAGGTTGTAAATTCTTCCACTGTATATTTGTGGAGTTTTAGCCCAGTTATTTGGCAATGGCCTGATTTTGGAGATCCTCAGGTAGCCATTAGCAGAACTACATCTTTTAGCACTTTCACATTTGCTTAAAATGTTCAGCGTCAGAGGTTGCTGTTAAGCTCACACTAAGAAGACAGAGCTGCATTAACTATGACAGGAGCAAAGGATGAAAGGGATCAACAAAGTCTGCATAAGTAGGAGGCTGTGCTGGATGCCAAGCTTTGTTTCATGTTTCCAGATGACAGTATGCCATCACCATCACTGTTCCCTAGCAAAATACTTATTTTAAACCCCCACTTTTCCTAAACTGAACAATTACTTTAAGGCCTGAGGTCTGGGTTATGATCAAAACTAGTTTATACCGAAATTTTTCCAGAGGTCAATGTTTTCCAGAGGGCAACATTAAGACTGTGATTTGGGATGAATCACAGTGCAATTATTGGCTCTGCTCTCACCACTGCACTATCAGGTTGAGAAAAGTGTGAATGCAATCACATTCAATCCACTGCTAGAAGCTACCACCCATCTGGAACTGGATAATGAAAACTCTCCATATTTAGAAATAATCAGTCTACAAGAAGCCTTAAATATAGGGACTTCAGATTAATATGATTTGACATGTGATAGCTCTAACACCATTTTCTGGCTTTTAGGTTAGGTAACACCTTTTGAGCACCACATATGCAAAACGTGCATATAAAGATCTCTAAAAATAGATAATAATAAATATAACCTGATCTGAATAGCCCCTTTGCACCATTCCAGTTTGATCTTAGGCAATTAATGGCTTAAAATGCGGAGATATCTGATAAAACAACAGACGTCGGCTTCAGAAGCTTAATTCATGAAGAGTCTGATTCGGGGAATTCCAACCGTACAACTCTCCAGTCTGTTTCCCTGCTCACCTGTTTCATTATTCCACAATGGAAAACAAAGCTTCCTTTCACATTATCCAGTCCAGTGTGACTTTTATGGCCATTTAATGGGTTGTTCCATCTAACAGCCCCATGTTTTACTATCACCCATACAAGGGCCCCATTGTGCATAGATATGGGAGATAGTAGATAAAGTCACCTTATCAGCCACAACAAGACATCATTACTTTCACCCTGCTATCTCACCGGCCCTCTCCGCCGTGCATTATCAAGCCACTTATGAGGATATTCAGCTTTGAAGATCTCCGCCAGCTGGCGGTTTGTGCTTTTGGTTTTCCGCCTCTACAGATCAGTTCAGTTTCAACTATGTTATAAATTTTTGTGTCTTTACCACCACTGTAAGCGATTCTTTGTTGTCTAAAGTGACATATAAATCTACACCTAATTGCTCCTTTAGAGATGCAGCTCATTGCTCGTGATAGCAGTACTTCTGCCATTCTTTCCGCTGTGAGGAAGCCGCCTGCTGCCATTAACAATCAGGTAATAGCTTCTTATTGCCCAATTTGCATGTTAACTGTAACCAAAGGTTATTGAAGGCGAAGCACAGAAGAGCAGCGGGAGATATGAGAGCAACATACCGGATACTGAAGGTTTTTTTCATTTGCAGAAAATGTATTTGAAATATACTAAAAATATTAAGTTGACTCAGTTTTTTGTTTTTTTTAACTCATTTACTCAAGCTCTTTTTTTTTTCGGTTTAGGTAATCTGCAGAATATTAAGTAGTAATTCTGCTGTTCACCTCACAGCTGTTATATCATTTGTAAATTCCAGCGTCCCATAAAGCACCAACAGCCATAAGAGACCCTACACCATGTTTGACAGAGGGGGTGCTATTTTCTCAGTCAGTCTGTTTTTCTCCACAAAATTGGCCATAGGATTGGAAGTCCCCAATTCAGACTCTTTTCATCAGATAAATGGGAGTTTATTCTTGTTTTATCTTTCTGTGAAACTTCGTTCCACTAATCTGCTTATTTATTCTTATATATTTTTGTGAAGAGCAATGGGGACTTTCTTTTTGAAGCTTTCTCAGCTGAATCAGTTATAATGTGTGAACTCTGAGCACAAATGTAACTGTAATGGTTCACGTGCATCATTACTTTTGAACTCCCAAAGTTTGGACACTATGTTTATATCTCAGTCAAGTTAAATGTGAGATTTGGTGTTGTAATATAGTGCCTATAAGTTAATTTCATATTGATTGGTGCAAGTGCACACCTGCACAAACTCAACGTGCAGACTAACACAGAGCGAGAGAAGAAGAGAGATAAAAGTTCAGATGGTGAGCAGTTGTTGTTGTCAAATAGCCTTTTCAGCATGCTGTGAGGACGGTTCAGGGCATTTGTACTTAAAGTTCTCCCGCAGACACAACAGGACGTTACATTAGAATTCCACACTAACATTAAAAACATTTTGGAAAGATTTTATTTGTGTGAGAAGTCTCTTTCAAAAGACATTTCACGAGACCCAAACCTATTTTTTTTTCTGCTTTGCATATAGAAGAACAGAATTGGAATGAAAATGAACAAACTTGAATTACTGTCACCTTTTAAGTGCCATAAAGCTAAAGGCACCCCCCTTTTTAGATCAATTTATGAGCTTGAATATTCAATTTTTACATTTATTTATTTATTTACTTTGAAAGGATGTGGCCTGCAGGCAGCACGATGGTGTGGTGGTTCGCAGTGTTGGCTCACAGCATGAAACTCCAGAGATAGACTCCAGTGTCATGCCTTTCTCTGTGGAGTTTACATGTTCTCCCTGCCTTTCCAGGTACTCTGGCTTCCTCCCACGGTTCAAGGACATGCAATTAGTGTGGTTAGGTTAATTGGTGATTTTTAAATTGTCTGTAGGTGAGAGTGTGAATGGTTGTCTGTCATTATGTGTTATTGTCAGATTGGTGACCTGTGCAGGGTGTACCCTGCCTCTCGCTCTATGGTAGCTGGGAAAGTCTCCAGTGCCCCCTGTGACCCTGATAAGGACAAGCAGAAGAGAATGGATGAAAGGATACAGACTGCCTTTTGTCAAACAAATAGACTGTCCATCCATCCATCCATCCATCCATCCATCCATCCCTCCCTCCATCCATCCCTCCTCTTCTCCAATTCAGGGTTACAGGAGGGCTGGAGGTTATCTCAACAGTCATAGTATAAAAGACAAAGTACATCCTGGAAAGATCACTAGTCTGTTGCAGGGCCAACTCACAGAGACACACATGCATTTGCATTCACGGTCAGTTTAGAATCACCTAACCACATGCAGCCTGGGAGGAAGCTGGAGTAAACCCCACAGACATGGAGAGAAAATGCTCCACACAGAAAAACTAAAGGCAGGGCTCCAGAGTAGATTTGAACCCAGGATCTTCTTGCTGTCGCTGAGGCCACACCACACTCCTTGTTGGGGTTT